>PVJX010002458.1:24708-128500 GCA_004027295.1 Dolichotis patagonum | reverse complement strand
AACCTAAGTGCCCATCAACTGAGGAATGGATAAAAAAGTTGTGGCATTTTTATACAATGGAGTACTACTCAGCTATAAAGAATGATCACATCGAGATATTTATAAATAAATGGACACGACTTGAGACCATTCTCTTAAGCGAAATAAACCAAACTCACAAGGGTAAATACCATATAGTCTCCCTAGTATGAGAGTTGATAAGAGTATATAAGACTTTATGGTAAGCATGAGGCCCCATCTCATAGCTTCGAAGTCTTTCAATGTTTTCAATCATCAGTTGGAATGATTTTATTCTGTTTTGTTTGAGTATATCATGCATGATGATATGAACAGCTGTTTTGAAGAAAACCAAACCTTATGACAGCTATTGCTGATTTAATGTCATCCTTCTTAGAAGTCCTACCATGCTTCTTTTGTTCTACTACCATTGGTTCTATCTATCACATTGTGTCTTATTGGAATTTGAATATGCGTGATAGTTTAAACAAATTTTTTTATCAAAAATGAGATATTATTGTACCCATTCATCATTTTCTGTAATTTGGCTCAGAAAGCCCTGTAATTCTTTCACTCTATGCATGGCTTTATACTATTGTGTTATGTTTGATATTATTGTATTTGAAAGTATGCTCAACTATAGCAGAGTAAGTGATATGATGTTAGCTACTGTTGATGTCCAGTTGTCTCAATGTAAAGTACTGTGTTGCCTATGTTGTCCTGTTCTGATCTGCTCTGTACTGCCCTCTTTTGTTTGATTCTCTTTCAAATAAAAATTTAAAAAAAAAGATTTTATTCCACATTTAAGTACTCACAATGAATTCACTGATGAAATCACAAGTTAGGGCCAGGGATTTAGCGCAGCAGCACATTGCCTGCCTGACAAGTACGAAGTCCTGAGTTTGATACCTGATACCAAAAGGGAAAAATATCAAATGTATTTGAAAAAAATGTTTCTAGAGCAATCGATCATCAAAAAAATTTTAAAAAACTGAACACATGCTGTCAATCTTCTTAAAAGATACTATAGTTTGCAATGAAGTAATCTCTTAGAGAAATGAAAAAGCTCCTGTAAAAGCCTTAATTATTTACAAGTTACAGAAAATGTGGTTAGAAATATTCTCACTGATTTACACTAAATACTAATGGAATTTCACATATACTGATATATTTTATGTTTCAACTTTAAATTTTTTGTCCTGACAATATACCTTTGAACTATGAACATCTGTTCATAAGTGCTTGTGATTGTTGGGTAGCAATGAAAGGTAGTATGCTATAAAGGAGATAGTGCTGGTGTTAAATTACAAAAATAGAAACATTATGATGATGATGCTGAACAAAATATTTCTCCTGGCATTTGAATGTCTGAAATTGCAATGGATGGTATAATACTCTGAGTGTCTTATTCCTTCACAATCTGCTACCGAAACAGAAGACACAGGATAGGTGGTGCAATTTGAAAACTAAGAAATAGAGAATCATGATAACTGAATCTTGTGTCTATATCACATTGGAATTCATACTGGCTTCTTCTCATCTCCAAGCCGTAACTTCACTTCTATGGTTGACATGTAGAAATTGTCACACTTTATAAATAACTAAACTCAAACATAACTCAAAGCTGAGATAACAAAAAAGTTACAGTGAGAGTATGAGCCCTGGACTGAGCTGCTATCCATGCCAGCAGTTTTAGAGCAGATCAACAGAAATCTTCCATGGGCTGAAAAAACACCCAATCCTCATCAACCATTCTAATATAAAAAGATTCACTATTTTTTTCAACTTTTAGTTTCACATAGATGATTTTTATGGCTATCAGAACACAAATTTTTTTTCAAATTTAGATATATATGTAATTAACTTTAATTTATCTGGGAAGCCTCCATTCTACAAAGTAGAGATTTCACTAGCGGATGGCTGAGTAATGGCTTTGTGAGGTGGAGAAAACAGAAAAATAAGCAGAAAATTTGATTGGTAAGCAACAGTGTATTTCAAAATTTTTTTCATAGGAGTTGAAGCAGAAGAAAAATCTTTATTATTTTGACTCAGGTAAAATTAAATATCTTGTTTTCCAGAAAAAACTGGTCTGTTTTGGAATCTACTACTTCCTTAAGGTTTTAATTTGACTGTAGTCTTTAGCATGAATTACTCTATTGTCATTTTTCCTGGCCTATTGGAGCCTATTGTGGGAGCTCAGTCTACAGTGATGACTTTCTATAACTTTTAGGTCAGTGGCTAAAATAAAAAAACAAACCGTAGCAGGTTAGTTCAGTTTAAATCAAGTTGACACATTGTAAACCCATCATAATTAATCTCTTTCAGCTAGACACCCAAATACATCATTTTTAATCAGGTATCTTTTAATTAAAGACAACAACAAGGCCATGTTGCAAACTAATATTACACATCACTCCTTCATACAAGCAAAAACATGCTAAAATTCTCCACTTAATGGATATAGTAATTCTTCTATCTACTTTTAATTATCCTTTATTCTTATGCTTGGATACAATCTCTCTTTAATATTCTTCTGTAACTAAAATATTTACATTGTTAAATTAGCTAGAACTAACAATTCTGATATTATGTAATGGGAGAATGAAAAATGCAAAAATACTTGGTTATAAATATACTAATATATTCATAAAATTAGAAGAAATAAACACAACTTAAAGTTTTTATTTTTACTTCTGGTAATATGACTGTTACTGGTATATAATTAAAAATTTTCTACTATCCATTCCATATCCCCTGATTTCATATCAGCTAATTAAATTTCCTTGCCTACTGGGGTGGTTCAAACTTTTAATATTGGCTGAATTGAGTGGTCACATTGCTTTAGTCCTGCCTGAATTCAATTGGCAGGAGTGTTCATTGACTTGAACCACAGGATATGGGAGTACTAAGAGGCACCCCACAGAATCTTGTGCATTCTAAACATAATCCTCCTTTCATTCAATCTGTAAACTAGCAGCCATCTTTCCTTAAATTCATATCTTTCACTATAGCCTGTAGAAATTCACTATTTCTGATAATTTACTGATATGGCTAACCCAAAATAGCCAGGTATCAGTTTCAGCTTCTACCGTAATATAACCTATGTTGTGCATATCATGGTAGAAGCATTTGTCATTGGCAACTAAAATCAGAAACCAGAAGAATACAGTTATGAGAATAAGAAACATTTTTGTTAATGGATCAATAAATACAGTTCCTTGATTTCTGAAGCCATGAGAATAGGCTATATGAGAAAGACAAGATGAAACAAAACACCACATGTTATAAATTGGAGGACACAATTTTTCATTGTATGGCACAGCTTTGCAATGAATGGCACTGGGAGCTTTGATTTTTGTATACCAACTATAAGTAAGGTAGTTATTACATAATGTTCTCATTTTGATTAAAGAATGGTACCATTTGAAAAGCCCAACATTTTTCCAAATTTATAGGTCAAATTATGCTGTAGGTTTTCATTTTATATTTTGTAATTTTTATAGCAACAGTAATTATTGAAGTATGAATATTATTTCCTAAATTATGTTGTTATTAAATACAATAGAGTGTACTAGAATGGAACATCATGTTTTGTAAATGTAGACAATCTAGGCTAACAACTTAGCCTTGTCTGGTATTAAGAGTGATCTTCAGAGAGTAAGATAATGACTGTGGCTCTAAGATGTGTCATCTTTAACTAGGTATAATAGTAACCTTGCTGTTTCTGTGAGACTTAGACAAAAATTATGTAAATAAGACAATAATAGACACATAATAAAGATACTATTCAAATTGTACTTTAAAATATTAGAATGCATATTTCTATGTGAATCAAGCAGGTTAAAATATAACAAAGTAATGCAACAATCATAATTAATTTTATTCAAAATTTATAATGAAAGTTGTGTTTTTCTGTTTAGGTTACATAACAAACACTGAAACAATGTTTTTAACTCTTGTTTTTATATGTATTCCTTGATCATTGTAATAATTCAATTACATTTAACTAAATAAAAGTAGATTAATCTTAATAAATATGTTACATATTCTCTCTATAAAACTATATTATATGAGTTTTGTTTTTCTATAGTATTTGAAATATGACAGAAATTCACATGCTTGTTGAGTGGTTCATTTTCTATTATAGATTACTCAGATCAATACTGTTTAGCCAAATATCTAAGCTATCTTACAGTAAAATATATGAATTTACACAGAAATTCTAATAGTTACATCAAGAAAACATGTTACCTATACAATATTTTATTCAACTGTTTATCAAACTGTGCTCTAATTATATAATTTCCTTTTTTAAGCTATGATGAAGTCAACATAACTGCATTTAGTCAGAATTAACAATGAGTGTTTTAAATCTTTTGTTCACTTTCTATTTTAATTCAAAAGCACCTTAAATCACTCAAAAAACATGGTCAAATGTGTCTAACTTTCATTTAATATGAAAATTCTCTAATCTTAATTGCATTCTATTATTTACTTAAAATTGTCATTCTAAGTACTTAAATTTCTCTCTTTATACCAAATAATTTCCATATTACTTCCCTATTTATTCTAAGTGTTCATATTGTGAAAAGTCACCTGTTTGCGCTAATCTAGAATAATATTTTTAAGGTTGAGTCTAGAAATCATCAACCTTTTCAATAATTCTTTAGACACTTAATGTAAAAAATAATAAGCACATAGAAACATTTTGAGCTTGTACACTCGTGAAAGATAAAAAGAAGTTATGATAACAATTGTTAAAATAAATATATAAATTAGCGTGCTTCTGTACTTATTTTAATTTTAAAAGCAAAAGGCAATGGAATTAGAGATGAGTTCATAAAAAAGACTTTTATTGACATAAATGAATCCTATTCACTTGAACATCACATAGACAGTATGTGTATTTACTGTATTTTATTCTGTATTACACACTGACATGTTTAGAATTTAAGCATCTTTAACATCATTGGTGAGAAACAAATATTATGCAAAGTAAAACCTCATATACAATGGAAAATATCCCAGTCACATTAGAATAAATGCATGGTTCAGAAAAGATTTCCACAAATGAAATGAAAACCTGATATAATTTTTTCTATTATATTTTTTCTTTCTATATTTTCCAATGTATCACTGTCTATTTTTAAGAAATTAGTGTATTTTAAAATTATTCGTTCAACTTTTAAAATTCTGTAAATAAACTGCACATGACAAGCACAAGAAATACCAATGCTTGTAAATTTTAATGTGGTGAACAAGAGAGCATGTGTACAAATGTAAAATCTTTTAACATATTATATGTCAATGAAAAGTAAATGAAATACTTCCTCATCATTTTGCCAATAGATCCACCACTAACAACACATATTCAAATTCATTTTGAATGTGACAATGAGTTATGAACTTTGGATTCTATAATTAAATTTTAAATACTGTTATTTCTGAGAACTTTAAAATACAGACCAAGTAAAATGAGAAAATTAAAACCTAGGAAATTTAAAATGAAAAAACTCCAAGTATTAAAATATGAGTGATTATTAAGTGATAAAAATATAAAGCCAGTTTTCAAAAGATAACATTAATATACAGCTTCATAAATATGACTTCAATCTAGACACTTAACAAAAATGATATTTAGTGTCATAGCATGATAGCTGAGAAACTCCGGGAAACTAAGGCAGAAGGATCACAAATTTGAGATCAAGTCGAGCAAGTCAGCAACTTAGCAAGATGCTGTCTGTCTTAGTTTGCTCTTTGCCAATACCCACAAGTTAGAGGAAAAAAGTTTACTTTAGCTCACAGATTGTAGAGCTTTCAGTGCATATTTGGCCAGTTCAAGACAGGGTAGCATGGCAAAGGGACATTATAGAGGGGGAACAGACTATGGCAAGGCAAGCAGGAGGAAGGAAGAAGGAATATATATATATATATATATATATATATATATATATATATATATATATACATACATACATATTCTTCCTCCAGGTCACACCCACAGGGACCTACCTGTTTCCACCAGGATTCACCTCCCAATATCACCCCAGCTACGAACCCATTATTGGACTGATAGAGTATAACATACCCACGGCCCATTATCCTCACAAAGCCTCACCTATGAGCACACAAGGCTTTGAGTGGATATCTAGATATAAGTCAAAACAGTCGCAAATAAATAAATAAACAAATAAATAAATAGGATTGAGGATGTAGGTGACTGAAGGGCTCAATTCCTAGTACCACAAAAATCAATTAATCAATCAATTAATTACACGATAGTATTACTTCTCCAACTAGCCAAATAGAGCAAACAGCTTTTAGTCAGACTGCTCCAGGTAATACTTCTTTTAAAGTATATAGCTTACATTTCTTTTGCTTCTAAATGAGGTGAAAAGGTTCGAAGACACAGGGCACTGAATTGAGGAAAGAAATTTAAAGACTATTGAAAGGAAGTATAAGTGCTTTTGTTCAAAATTCTGACCCAAGAAACACTGCATCATGTATTTCTGATCATGAATGCACAATGATGATTTAATTTAGCTCATGGATTTCTCTGTTAAAAACGCTTATGCTTTGTCACCTATTAACTGAACTTCTCTAGCAACAGTGTTAATTAGCATTTCTAATAATTACCTATTACTGTATTTATGAAGTACTTGACCACCAAATATTTGCTGGTCACTAGAATAAACAGATCAAATTCCCAGAGCTAGGCTACATGTTTGTGCACATAGCACCACAGCCCTAATAAAAAAGTCAGGAAAAGACTCTAAAACTATACTTTTAGAGTCTTGATTTTTTCAGTTCTACTAAAAAATACATAATATACCATTTCATGAGCGCAACGTGGTTAAACTGGAGACCTCTGAGGTACCAACTCAATTTTTATTTAACAAGCATTGCAGTCATACACATTTCAATTCTATGCCAAACCAAGATCCCAAGTTACTGCTCTTCCCCAGAGCAGAGAAACAAAACACTCCTTTTCCGACTGCATCAATACAATATGGATGGACAAATGGCATGAATTTAAGTACACAGCCCAGGGAGTAAAGCTGCATTTCCCCCAGGGAGGGTAGTATAAGTAGAGAAGAGGGTGTTCTAGGGAAAAGAAGCAGAAATGAAGGAATACCATTTCAGCTGTAAAGGTGAATAAATGGGTTAATTAAATCTGCATTTTGTAGAAAATAAATCACAAGATTTTTGACAGGATAAAACAAGATTCCAACATGGCATAACATTGTCCAAGAACAATATAAGAGATGGTATTAAAAGATTATGAATAAGTCTAGAAGAACAATGCAAACAAAGAATTTAATTTTTAAATAAATTCCCAGTGATTAAATAATAAGAAAGTTTATTGAGCAATATTTATTTTTCAATTGATATAAATTAAGGTTTAAAGGTACTATACTTCTCATGATGTGCCTCTTCTAGAAAATATTTCATATGAAAACCTGGGATAAATATATCCAACTTGAAGGCTATAACCAACATTCTTGAATCAGATTTATAAAACTAGTGTCAGCAGTGTTTTCTTTTAGATTTTGCTGTACTAGATCTTGTTTTTGTTTGGATGAAATAAATATATCCATATATGGATTATTTGAAACTCAAGATTTAGAGTGTTAATTTCAGTCATGAAAATGCTTTTCAAGGGAGGATAACAAGAAATAATCATATGTTAGCTAATTCATGATAAGAAAAAGCTTTCAGGCAGAGGACGCAGAGCATTCAAAATGAGGAAAGCAATACACATAGGAAGCTGTTTCAGTTTCCTTGTTGTAAATGCTGTTATGATGAAGCAGAGAATGGCAGGATACAAACCTCAAAGATAAGTAAGAGGAGGTAAGGTAGGCTTCTGCTTCTTTTCAGGTTTTGCACTTTAACAGGTTAACTGTCTAAAAACTTGTATTTAAAACAGCAGAACCATTCTGCCGGGAGATTTTCCATGCCTTTATCATTGTTTCATTATGGGTTTACCATAGTTTCTGACTGTGTGACATCCTAGGATGTCTTTTGAACAGATGGGAAATTAAGAAACTTTGAAATGTGCTTGTGTAATTTGACCTGTCTCTAGAGTGTCAACATGCTTGCTGAGACACGTGAGCCATAAAAGGCCACAGGGGAAACACATGTGAAGAAAGCCTAGACTGCCTTACTATCATACTGCAGAGCTGTCTCAGTCAATCCAAACACCTATGAACAAGAAAAGAGAAGCTTGCTACTATGAAAATGTGATATTTGGGAGACATTCTTTACACACCAATTTTATACTAATTGTTCAATAATAATTTGTCTCTCACTATAATTTTACCAGGGACTAGTATGCAAAGTACATATAGTAGAATTTTTAGAGTTGATGGGAGAAGAGAAGCTTCAAGTGTCATTTAGGTCCATTTTGCTTTTACCTTCACATAATGAATATGCTTGGAAAAAATTCAGTAGTTATATTCAATTGGAAAAACAGAAGAATCAAAATTGGAAGAGCAAACAACCAAATTTCTGTTTATAAATGTGCTTGCTTTAAAGCTAAGTAGCAGAATGCACAGCAGATGATACTAACAGGTGGAGAGTATAGAATAAGAAGTAAAAGAGATGCTGACAAGCTGAACTAAGTGGTGAGGGAAAGAGGAAAAAAAGATTTAGGATTTTTAAGAGGGTATTTGACACAACTAGAAAGCCAGTGGCGGAACAGTTTTCTCTCCATGATTAATTAATACCTTTTAGCAACAATGGTCTGACATTTCTGTTTTATTATGCCTGTTTTAAATAATTTGTAGCAGAACAATTAAGTGGTTATTGAGCAACTATTATGTATTACAGATTGATACATGAACACTATAGAAAAGAAATTTTTCTTTACCCACTGCCATGTTCTTAGCTGAGGTGGTTATCACAAACACATTAACAGAAAAGCAAATTTCACTAAATCAAAGGTTTATGTAGCATGAGTCATCATAAGGTGACAAGTCACAAAGAAACCTGTAAACTTGTACATTTTTGTGCTTTATTTTGATCACGTAGATAGTCATGGATAAATATGATTGGACAAAGCACATATGATTTTATGATACTAAATTTGAGGCAAGAAGCTTATTAATGCTTTTTGTCAGATTCTTCTCTATCTTCATCTATCTTCAGCATTATAGATATTTCTTCCTTTCAGGAAAGATAATATACAATATTCTTTAGGGAAAAAATAAAGGAAAAAATGGGCATGACTTTCCAGCTCCCTCTGTTTTCTCAAATGCCAAGGTGACATACTCTGTGTAGGACTGGGTAGAGCTCAGCAGAGGACCTGCATGTATAAAGCTCTGGGTTCAATCAGCAGCTCACACACAAAAAGCATATTTTGAGTTAGCATATCCTGAACGCAGTCAAACACAAAATATAGAACATGATACATAAGAAAACAAGCAGATAATATTGTCAAAGTATGTCTCATTTGCTTTATCTCTTGTTGAAATTTCAGTTGAATAAAATTAAAGATAATAATAATGCCAACTGTTTTTAAAATAACAATGTTCCAGGTGAAGAAAAGACAGTATAAAAACCCTAGTTTGATAGAGCAAAATTAGAAAGTATCACAGAATTTAAAAAAACAATGAAATTAAAGTTTAACAGTCAATCAAGTAGGAAAATCATGGGGTTTGAATTTTAGTAAAATGGTAGCTATAAAGAAGATAACACACAATTGTATGACTTTGGTTGACATAAACTCCTAAGAGCATTCCTGTGAAGCAATCAGGACTTGGACATCAATATTTTAGTGTTAGTCAAGTGAGCATACTGAGCAGTGCCTGCCATATGGAAACAGGAAAGTGTCAAAGAGGAGCTGGAGACAAGCGCTCCTGCTCAGGAGGTCTCAGTGGAGGCCGAAAGGTGTGATCATCTAGTTCCCTAATTTATCGTCTCCTAACAGCACCCTTAGATCTTGATGCTGAATCAGAGCACCAAGCATCACTTCAAGAAAGTAAGTGCTTAGCCCTAGATCAAGGGTATGTGTGCTTTGATGCGTAGGGTTTGCAGACTGGTGATTTGGAAGCTTGAAGTTTCCACATTGAAGGCAACAACTTTGATATAAGCCTTGGGGCTGAAGTATCAAGAAAAGACTTCTAAGAATCAATTGATGATAAAAGCTTTATCCTGTTTTAACTTAACTTTTGTGTGAGTGAAAAAAAAAGGTAGCAATTATTCTGTTTGCTAAGCTGGTTGCTTGTTCTGTGGGGGATGCCCGTATTCCACAGTACAGGGATGCTAACCCAAAGAGGCACATCTAATGTAACGTTTCATGAAGAGAAAAAATACCAGGAACCTTAGAACCTTCCGAAAAGCTTTTAGTTTAAGTAATATTAAGTGGAATAGAAAAAATATTCAGTTGCTTTAGAAAATGTTAAATAATGAAGTTAGGGGTTCACTTATCTTGAATAGGATGAACAAAAGCAAATGGTTGTAAGCAATGAGAGAAAAATAAAAAAATACATTGGGTTTAAAACTGAGGGAAAAAATTGTAGTTGTGAGTGTCAGAATGAATTCCTAAGACTAAAAAGAGCAAAGTTATGAATTGTTTTAAATGCAATGATGATACAAAATATTTGTTCAACTACACAATATTTAGTATTTTCCTAAAAAGCCCATGAACTTTAAAATTGTATATTTTATACTGCTTGCATTCAACATACTTGAAAAATTATATATCCCAACAGTAGGTACTTTAACAAAATGGTATTTAAAAATATAGGCACGAGAGATTTGTTTTACTTCATTTTTGCTGGTTTGTAAAATGAATATTTGATTAAGTAGGTTTTAACATTATTTCCTGTATTAGAACCATAGAATATTTAATATCAAGTGGCTAAATTACATTGTTCAATCATACAAAATATCAAAGATTTTATAATTTGATGGATCATAGTGCAATTTTTAGTGCTTACAGAATTTTCTTAAACATCTATCAAATATGTTAAGACTATGTTAAAACAAATCTGTGTGAACTTATTTTAAAAATGAAAAAAATCTATAAATTTTTACAAATGACTATAGTAAATTTATTCTCATGAGATGAAATATGAAAATTTATCAGCAAAAAATCAAATGGTAGTGATTTTAAGTTCTCAATTTGATATTAGAGTTATAAAGTTTTAAGAGCATTATAATTATATGATGCATTTCTACTTGAGAATAACAACTTTATTACAATACTTAAACATACATTCTAAGTAATTATTCTCTGCAGAAGGTAATAAAAATGTTAAGTTTCAAAGTAAGCATAAAAAATAACAAAATACATTCCATTGATTATAGCCTCAAGCAAATCTAAACTAATTTAAAACTCTTTTGCACATTCCAGATACCGTACACATATATTTAAAAACTAAAGATCCAAACTCATGAAATTTCTCATATTATGTCAGCTTTGTCTATGCTTGTCTTCACAATCAGCATAAATATCCACCCATGAGTAAAACAAAACCGTGGTCATCAGGGTTTCCAGTGGCCTTTACACAACTAAGGATAACAGTCAATTTTTTAGTTTTTATCTTGCTGCCTGCATTTAAAATATGTAATCACTTCTCTTTCTTTGAAAATTTAGTTTACTTGGCTCCCAAGACTCAACTCTCCTGGATTTCTTCTGACCTCATTATCTGTTCTATTGCTGTTCTCAGTCACCTGTCTTTGACTTCTTGATGTTGGGTGATAAAGAGGATTTCTCATGGTTTTTTTTTGTTTTCCTCTCAACATTCACTACTCATCTCATCCTTTCTTTTGCATTTAATCCAATATATATGCTGAAATCTTCTAAATTCATATCTCTAATCGAACACTTTGCCCTGAACACTTCCATCTTATGTGTGCACACTTCTTCATATTTACACAAACTATATATAACATCCAAATTTTGGCATCCATTGGAAGTCTCTTATATAACAAAAATAAAAGCAAACTACTAATACTATTTACACAGAATGTGTATATTTAGCCTTCTACTACTTTCCCACATAAATCTACTTTAGAATTTTCAAGGGACAGTTTTCATTTGATATTTTCAAAAGTATAAATTTTCAATTTTTTATAAATTTGATAATTCACGACTTCTACTATAGCATGTAAAACATAGAAATTGTGGCTGAGAATTTAACAAGTTTAGTCAAACCTTCAATTAGAATTATTGGAAAGATAACAATGTGTAGGAAAAATCAATATTTCTTTAAATATAGCCACAAAAATACTCTTGTAATACTAAGCTATTTACACAGGGTATGTGACTTAAATTTGTGGGTATACACATTGCTACAACTCTTTATGGTCTTTTGTATTTGCACGCAATGAGAACCCTAAATTCTCATTAACTTTCAAAGTCTTATAATAGTAATTAAATTCTTAATAGGGGGATAACATAATCAAAATATATCATATATGAAAATACGTAAAAACTTAATATTGTTAAAAAAATTAATAGACACTAAGAAAACATAGTAAAAGGAACAATACAAGTTTATAATGTTACGTATAATAGGAGAAATTACAACTTTAATCCATTACTGTCTGCCACAATCGACAGACATGTTTAGATCTTTGAAATTTGAAAACTGATTTTACACCACATTTATGTAACAGTTACAGAAAACTCATTAGAGTATTGAATGTAAGTCCTAGTATTAACTCAATTCTCAGATAAAAACTTGAAGGTGAGAAAGATAAGTGATTTACAAAGCACAGACATACTGTCTATATTTTGCTCAGTTTTGCATTTTTACTGACCCTCCTAAATTAACTATTAATGATAAATAATTTTGAATAACTCTAATACTGTATCTTAGACTACCAGCATCTGATGACATACTCCAGTGTATTTTAAGGCACTGCAACATAATAATGATCTAATGAATAACTTTTGATTTGTGCATAAGTGCTACATAGAAGAAAGCAGCGTAGTAAAAAAACAGCAACTATCATAAAAGCTATATATAAAATGTCAAAAATTAAAGATTAAATTTTGTCTGATTGTACTCATATACATTAGCCTTGTAATAAATTGAGAGTGACAATTAATACTATAGTATTTTTACTTAAAAAGAATCTCAGGTTTCTAAAAAAAATTGAAAGTTCGAGTAAAAGATAATTTTTGAAATTTAAAGCAAGATATTTCTTGAAATAAATATGAAATTATTTATGAATTTAAAGTATTTTCTTGGAATAAATGCAAAATTATTTAGGAAGATTATAAAGTCTTTTAATAATATTAGGCATCCTATTCTTCTAACTAGAAGAATTAATCTTATATTTCACTCAGAAATCAAATCATCTGTAACGAGGGAAAAAAGCTAGTCACATCAATTAAACATTGTCAGAGAACTAACAATTACTCAAAATAAATTTTAAATATAAACCCACTGTACATAAAATTACACCATAAGTCATTGAAGTAAATGGACATTTTTTCCTTAACAATCACAGGCAAGAAACTAATTGAAAACCAATAAATTAAGTACAGTGCAGCAAACGGTCTCTAGCTCACTCGGCCTATACATCAATAGGTCATTTGCAGTTAATTAAGTGAAGACATAATCAGCTTAATTTATGTAGTTCGTGAAAGTTAATGATATCATAGTACAGTACCTGACATCTGGCCTGTCCGTACAACTTGTTTTATGTGTTCAGTTCATTGCGTTGGTCCTTAAAAGAAGCACTTGTCTTCTTGCAGAAGATATAACACCGACGCCATAAAAGTAAAAGATTACTCAAACACAGGTATTTTAAAAATAATCTGATATTTCAATGAATTATTTTGCATTAACTAAACTGTAGCAATTAGCAGAAAGACTTATTTTAAAACGAAAGCAAATATTGAAAACACTGATTTAAATGCAAATAATAGGCAGACAGAATTACTAGGAAGATAAGCTACTGAAGAAATAAAACAATCTGCAATCATAAAATACAGCAGTATGAACTTAAAATATCTAATAGTATGTTGCTATATTTGTAAGTTGTGCTGCATTTCAACACTAGATTTTATACCTGTTAGTGGATGATCTTCTTTTTCTGAGAGTTTTTTTTTTCCATTCTCTGTAGCCCATCTTCTTTCTGAAGCTGCAAGTTTACACACAAAGACAAACCACAATGTCAACCAATTGGACGTCACTAAAGGAACCTAAGAGATCGATTTGTAAAGCAAAGAATGAACAGGACCCTATTTCTGAAGTACGTTGCTCAAACTGCTCTTTCATTAAAAGATGTTCTTTCTTATTGATTTTGGCTTAAGTAATGAGAAAGCTTATCCAAAAATCTTTAGCATTTGGGCTCAAGTTAAGAAAATCAATACAGTCATTTCCCATTTGAACTGCATATGTGAGTTTAATGTACGAGAGACAAGACAAAGCCAAATTCAGATAAATCAATAGCATTGTCAATAGAACATGAAGCTGACAAATGGCGTTTTTCAGCAATTAAAGTGAGCTGTAAACATACAAAGACTAATCAATTACAATGTTTTGTCATTGACAGTTTTTAATTGGTACAAAAGTTATATGTGAAGGTGACGCCCCAGAAATTTAGAATAAAATTTTACTTCTGCACCAGGCGCTAACATTTTGTTAATATTCTTTGCACATACAGATAATTTTATATTTTTCAAAGTAAACTAAAATCTTCATTGAAGGAATAATATATTTGAATAAAAATAATCAATGCAAGCTAGCAAAATAATTTATGAATATAAGAATATACAGACTAAGCCTTTGCTTTCAGATTGTTTAATAATATAATTTGAAACTATAACATAATTAAGTTAAAATAGTACAACTATTAATAAATATGAGAAATTTCAGTAAGTTAAAGCATTATACTACTTCTTTCATGGTTGTATCCTTTAGTATCTCTATGGTTATATATGAATGATTCCAGTAATTATTCAGATGACTTTTTAAAATTTTTCATTTTAATGATAACCTGTAAAAATACTGAGATATTATAGTTTGCCATTACTCTGAAGTATTCAGGAAAATTGCTGTTCAGATAGCCAAATATAATTCATAATATGCTAAGATAGGCATATCATTAAAATGTAGATAAAACCTTTTGTTTTTAATAAAAATGATATAAGAAAAGTAAAAGGTTAATTGAAAAGCAAAATAAACTACCAAGATTACTAAGGCACATTACCTAGATTAGCAGAAATCAATGAAATCATTAAAACAATTAATAACTTAGAGCTCTATTCAGACAAAGATAAACTCTGTGGCTATTAGAATGTAGATACAAGGCTACAGAGACATATCTATTCTGACTGGGTAATTTCCTCTCCTCTGTAACAGATCAGTAATATATGCAACTGGCACTATACAGCCACCCATTTCCTCTTGTGAGACATGAGATCTTCGAAGCTTTTTACCCTCTATGCTAAGTGAATCGTAAGAATGACAGTCTCTATAGAAGGGGACACATTTCTCCCCAGTGTTCAGGATATAAAACAGGCCATTAAACCACTGATGGTATTAATCAAAGCCTCATAATTGTTCAGCGTTTTCCCTGGCCAAAAAAAGAAAAAAAATCTTCTCAAACTTCCACCCATTTTCAATAATCAACAAGAAAGTACATAAAACAAACAAACAACAACAACCAAAAAAAAAAAAAAAACCAGGCACAGAAGTCTTCCAAATGACAATGAGGATCCATAAAAAGCTATCAGGTATTTATCTGAAGATCATATTCCAGGAAGAAATTGAGAAAATTCTTATAGCTTCAAGAGTTACATGAAAAAAATTATAAGTACTTTCTTTTTGCCTGAAACAGTTTTCAAAGTGAAAACATAGAACAAAATGTAAATTAATACTATGCCTATGCAATGTAAGTAATACCATTATTATAAGGAAATACCACAAACAGAAAACATGGATTGGTATTTAATTCTACACCAAAGTTCTCGCCTTAAACTAAAGGAAATGTGTGACTTGCTCTTTCTAAGGAATATATGGATGTTATTTTATCCTATTTCAAAGCTACCTTGACAACTCTTATATGCCAAGACTCAGTGATCATACATTTTTTCAGTATTTTTAATTCAGAATAAAACAAGAAGATATCAGTTCTCCTCAGGAGAAATACACCTAAAATAATTTGTTACTTTGGATATTTTTATATTTATTGCATAAAAGTCTAACTTCCATGAAAAAAACAAATTTTATTCATTACTTTAATCTCTAAGGAAATGCAGATTACTAACAAACATTTAACAAATACAATCAAGTAACCACAATCTGAGATCTTAAATTTTTAAAAATGATACTGAAGAATGATATTCTAGAAGAATGTTTTATGTAAGCAGTTAAGAAAATACATTAAAAATGCATTTAAAAATAAAGCAACTAGAAAGTAGTACACTAAAACAAAAAAAGTCATTTTAATCCAGTCATTCAGGGAAAATTATTCCACTTTAAAAAAAATAAACATGATTCATGTCCGAAATGCATAGAATTTAAACAAAGTCCTAAGAAAAAAACAGATACATATTTATTAAATAGCTACTCTAAAACTAAATTGAATGGTATGAAGCTCCAATTCTGCCATTTATTAGCTGTGGTGACCTTGGTCAAATATTTTTCTTTTCTCTCATTTTCTATATAAAAAGTGGAAAAAGTAATGGAACATTCTCATTGGGTTGTGGTGAAGAGTTGATTAGGTGATATATGTTGTACCTGGCTTAGGAACGAGCACATGGTTACTATTGGTTAAATGCTTCATCACCAATTGAGTTTATCACTTTATTATGTAATAAACAGTCCTATGATCATATAAAATCTGAATAAAATATAGACATTTCAAATAAATGCAGAAATTACTAGCCAAGTTATATTTTTGTATAAATATAAGTAGAAAAGTTTGTTATTGCATGTTGAAATGATTATGTTGAATAACTCTGCTAATCAGTAATCAGATAACTATACAGTCATTCAATCATGCATCCAACAAACTCACGGAGAACACAATGCAGAAGTCACAATATGTTCATTTATTTATTTGTATAACAAGACAATGCATTTGGGGGAAAAGATGGAAAAGACAGACAGCTACTGTGAGGTGTTAGGGGGCTTCAGAGCTGAAAGCTCTGTCACAAGATTTTTAAACCATCATCAGGTAGGTTTTAATAGTGTGCTTTAGTAAAGTCATTGTGCATATAAAATGAAACCTCTTACAGTCCATGCCAAAATAATACATAATGAATGATATTTTATCAAGTCTGATTACCCTAAGAACTAATAGAAGATGACAGTTACCTCACCCAGCCTTCTGTTTCCATCTTGGTTTGGAGGTAAGCAGGAAATAAACACAAGAAAAATCACGTCTTGATTCATGCTTTCACATAGCAATGCATTACCAGAAGCCAGACTCTAAAATCAGATGTAGTGTCCCTGTCTATGAAATGTAGACTATAATATTTGTTTCTTTTTTTCATGATAATTAAAGAGGTATAACATACTGTATAAATATATAAAGAAATCCTATAATATTTCAAGAACAGTACAATTTTTGCGAATTACATGAGCAGCATTTTGTATCCTTATTCCCACCAACTATGTTGAGTACTTTCCAAATTGCTGAAGGAGTACTCATGCTTTCTCTGTTTTACATCTTTTTTACTGCTATAGTCCCCTCCATCTGTTGCTAGACCTCCTGTTTCAACACTCCTGCTCAGACAAGTCTTGTTTGAAGAAGTCTTTGTTGACTTTCACCACTCTGGTCCACTGGTTATTGATTCAAGTTCCATTTATGTGTGCTTCTTAATTCCTCCGTTGTCTCTCTATAAAAGCATTTTGACTATTTGCTAATTGCCTTTTTACTTGGCTCACTATGTCAGCTACAACAGTGGAAATTGAAGGAGACAGAAATAATAACTTATTTTTGTGTGAATATCTGACATAGTAAGTATTTTTTAAAAGCTTGCAGGCTATATTAGTAAATGAAGTAATATTATGTTTGCAAGAAAAATTTTAGTACTATGCACTCCATAAAGCTCTTTATAAAATTAATTCATTTTATTCTCAGAAAGAACCCTCTTAGAAAATATGTATGATTACTATTACAATGTCATAGATAAAGATGCAGATGAAAAATTAGATAATGGCCAAAATTACTCAGATGGCCAATGCTGGCTCCCAGAATCAAGCTTCTTTCTGTTTTTACACTCCCTGCATCCTTTTAGCCACCTTCTCATTTTTAATTTCAGAAACTGTTCTACAAATTTTCCAAAAAAGATCAGATCCTGGTTGACTAATTCAATGTAATTAATTGTATAAGACACCTAAGCATATGATAGTCACATTTTACTACTTTTCATAATGTATACTAATGCTAAATATGCTAAAGTATTTTGTTTCATTATCTCACCCTTCAAAGTTATTAAATGAATAAATTATTAAATTCATTCATTTATTCAATAAATATTATTAAGCATGCATTTTTTAGTAGATATTGGAGTTAAAGGAGTAAACCAAAAATGGAAAAAAAAATATACTCATGGAATTTGCTTTTTAGCTCACTCTTATTTGGCACTTAATATGTTCCAGGGACTGTTCAACCCACTTCACATCATGTATTATCTTGCATGATCTTTGCAACAACTTTATCAAGTTGTTACTATCATGCCAATTTTAAAATAAATGATCAGTAAGGTCAAAGGAAGACAGGTAGCTTGACCAAAATTGCAAGCTTAAAAAGCTGAATTCAGAATTTGAAGCTAGATTCTAGACAGTGAAGATGAAATTCAGGCAAAATGATTAAATTAGTAGTTCCTATCACAGTCAATGGCAGGATGCCATGGATTCTGCTACAGAAGCATAATCGCCATGAGTCACAGCGCACTGACTCAATTCACTGTATTTTCTTGTGCTGCAGATGTACTGGTACCAACTTGCTAGTCATTTTTTATATTTATCCATCTAAAACTCTATTACCTCATACCTTGAGCTGGTGTTCAGTGATGTCAGCTACATTTTGTTCATTTGAAGTGCTAGATGGAATTAAGAGGTAGTCCCCTGATACATGTTTCACAGATTATGACCTCTATTTTGTGCATCAGTTAAAAATGTTATGTCATTCTCAATTTCATAGTTTTAGAGAATCAGGGCTACTGATCTTTGACAACAGATGTTGCAGGAACTTGAAACAGAAATAAACTTTTATTATTACTAAATCATAGTTATCACAAAATATAACCATAACATAGACACATTTTCTTGACAGCCTTTTTATAGAAATGTTTTAAATATAATTTAAATATTACACAGTTTTATATTATATTTTATTTTATACAAAACCTTTAAATATCAAATACACAAATTATTTTACCAGATATATGTTGCTTTGTATAGTAAAATGCTTTGTATAGTAAAATGGCATGATATTTTTTCAGTCATACTCAAAATTATGCCTTTTACATTGTGGCAGTGACATTTTATGAGTTAAAAAGTTAAGTCTAAAATTTTAATGGTTTTTTTTTCATTTTAAAGAGAATTAAACAAAATAGGACAGAACAAAGCAGATCAGAACAGAACAACATAAGCAACACAACACTTTGCAATAAGACAACCGGACATTAACAGTAGCCATCAAAATATCTTTCATTGCTATAGTTGAGCATAGTTTCAATTACAGTAATATCAAACATAACACAATAGTATAAAACTATTCAAGAGAATGAAAGAATTACAGGACATTTTGCTTTTAATATTAGTTACAAACAAATATTGATTAGGATACCTTCTTCAAAAAGTATATATATATATATAAATTTTTTTTTCTTTTGCTTGCTCCTGTGTTTCTTTTCTCTCTCTTTTTTCCTTTAAGATATGTTAGCCCCATTCAATTTCCTTCTCAATACTCCACTAACACTGAGTCTCAATTCTAACTTAATCTCCTATCTTCTTTCCCATTAACCTTTAATAGACACACTTGCTACCTCCTCTTTACTTCCTATTTGGTCCATTCATCTCTCATTTCTTTCCTAATATAATAGACTCAAGAAAGGAAACTCAATATACTATAAAAAATATAAAAATCAAGGTTTTAAAGTTTAGAAAACTCTATAACTCATAGCAAACCTTGAATACATACATATTTGCATATTATTCTTGTCTAAGATTTTTAAAATTATTTCCTAAACCAATATTTTAAGGAAAAACAAAAATCATGTACTAATTGGTAATTCTTCTATGCTCCATCAAGTGTAGTTTCTCCAAACTGTATTTGAAATGACCTGCTGAAAGATTTAAGTGTATATGGAATTCATCTTGGTTTCTTTACTGCACTCAGACTGCCACAGAGTAGACCTTCAATGAGCATTTGACAAGCAGAACTGAAATAAGTCAGCTTAATACTTGATAAGAAAGTAAACAGTTAAATTTAAGGAGGAATTTCTATTCACCAGTATCTGGGAAGAGGATAGCAGAGCAGGGTGGTGGAGGTGATGGTGGTGGTGGTAGCAGAGAGAGTGCACTACTTTGTCCAGTTATTCATGCTCTCACTTTTCTCCCTGATTATCTTTTCCCATGTCTCCAAAGTCATCTTTTTCAAGATTAAAGCAATTGTTGAGGGTTAGAGTTGGAGTTATATAAAGAGGCTCTAAGACTCAAACAGCTGGGGCTATAAGACCTTTCTTGCTGTTGATCCCTGCATAAATGATGACTGAAATCTAACACTGAACTCAAACAAAAACCTAACAGTAATACCTCCTTTAATGATCTTGCTTTTACTTCATTTACATCTCCTTGTAACACTCAGATTTTAAGACATATTATCTGAATTAAATCCTCACATATTTTTAATGAAATTGGAACTATGGGAAACTAGGGTGAAAGTAAGCTTGTCGATCATGCAGAAGAGTTCAAAATCAGTTGTGAGTTTTCAAAGCAAACTTTTTTGGGGCATGTTTTCAGGGAATTATTGTCTCTCCTCCTCTTTTTCATAATCTCACAAGACAAGGTTGACTTTATACATTTTACTTCACTTCAAATTTTTATTTGGAGAAAAGATTCTCTTGCAATCTAAACTTTGACATCAACTACCAAAACTAATTATATAATCTAAAAATGAATAAAATCAAAAGTAGGATAGCTAACAAATAACATCAAATATAAGCTCTTGGTAGAACCAGGATTTGAATGACTTTCACTGCCATCAGAGTCTTTCAGCTATCAGGAGTAATATTTTTGGTCTACTCTATTTGAGAACATTTAGAACGATTGTTAAAATTCTTTCTAAGGGAATGAACCATTGCTCTACTATACATTTTTGCATTACTCAATGATTTTTAGGTCAAAAATTAATTCATTCAATTTGGAAGAAGGCTATTAAGAAAATAAGTTGACTCAGTGAAATGAATTAATTAATTCATTTAATTCACTGAGGAATGAGAACTTGTGTGTAACATGGTGGAGACACAAAGAAGAGCTACAATTCTTCAAATTGTGTTGAACTAATACAGCTGAATGATACAAAATATGTCAGAAATAAGTACAAGTGGAGTTAAACTTCTTAATGCTCGGAGTCCACTATAATCATGCCTGCAATTAGAACTTTAAAATGAGAAGTACTTAAATCAAGAAAATAGTCTACTTTGGTCACCAACAAAAGCACACTAAATCAAAGATGTGCTTTAATATAGATGGGTCACTAAGCATTACTTGTAGGTATTCTTGGGGCCTTCTACTCTGAAATCTTCTTCATTGCCCTTGCTTTTATCATTTGATCTGAATGCCTGCAAGGGGTCATTTTTATCAGTATAGCACCAATCCTCTTTATTCACTTTGGATTTTCGTCTAATAAAAAATATTCATCTAATAAAAAATATTCATTCCCAAGGTTTGAAATTTGTTTACTTACACAAGAAGTCTCAATATTTATCAAAATGTGATGATAACCTTGAAAATTAATCAGATATAAAATGTTCTCTATGTTTAGTTGGGTTGCTTCCTGCTTTTGCTTGCTTATTGCTCATTTATGCTATTTTACTCTTTTCAGAGAACTGTCCATTCTCTTCAGGATCAAGATATTTACATATTAATTTAATATTTTAAAAAGTTCAAAATTCAGCATAAGAAGCATTGAATTAACGTATTTTAAAATCAATGTTTTATAATAATCCACAAAATTCATGAAAGATAAAGTAGTATGGCTTGAAGCACATAGCTAAGAAGCAGCAATAAGGATCATTATCACTCTATTAAAGCAGAATGTATCTAGTATAACACATGCAAATATTACAGCAAGCCCTAAACAATTCTTATTACAACATGAAGATTCAATTATCCTTCATATATATTTTTCACATAAAGTTTTAAAAAATAGCATACTTTTAATAGTTAATGATAAATATCAACACTGATTCTCATTTTTATACTTAGTAGAGAGAATCAAGAAGACATAGAATAATGTGTCTGTAAAGGAAGTACCAAACCCTCCAGCAATAAGTATGCATTAAAAGACTAATTACTAAAAAAAAATTGGTTTCAGATATCCACACCCCTAGGACAGGGTATTGTGCCCCAGAGGCTCTGCTGGCCACAGTTCTCCATGCCCAGCTTCTGCATCTCAATTAAGAGAGCCAAAAGTCTGCAGAGGGTGGAGATTGCCCCAGGTGAGTTCTGGTGACCTGGCGAAAGTTGGAGACCTACGAGCATTCCAGCTTTTGAGTTTCTGGGGACCTACTGGGACACTGGACTGGGTCCAGCAGATTTCAGGGCCTCAGTCAACCACACTCCACGGCCTTGTTTCAGTCCAGGAGGCAGGAACCTTGCATGAGGGCTCTGAGCTCAATTGGGCTGGCCTGGGGACAGCTGGAGACCAACAACAGGCATCATATTAAAAGGCCAAAAGCTGATAACCTTTACCTTAAAATCAGGCACAAGACAAGGATGTCCCCTATCACTGCTCCTATTCAACATAGTACTGGAAATACTAGCCAGAGCAATTAGACAAGAGAGAGAAATAAAAGGAGCCAAGATAGGAAAAGAGGAAGTTAAATGATCATTATTTGCACTACTCAAAAAATCAATAGTATTCCATACACTAACAACAAAAATACTGAGAAAGAAGTAACAGAAGCCACACCCTTCACACTAGCATCCGCAAAATGGAATACTTAGGAATTAATGTCACGAAAGAAGTAAAAGAGCTATATAAGGAAAAGTATAATACTCTGAAAAAGGAAATCAAAGAGGACCTTAGAAAATGGAAAGACATCCCCTGTTCATGGATAGGAAGAACAAACATTGTGAAAATGGCCATTCTCCCAAAATTACTATACAGATTCAATGCAATCCCAATCAAAATACCATGAACATACCTCATAGATCTAGATAAATCACTCCTAAAATTCATCTGGAACCAGAAGAGACCTAGAATAGCAAAAGCAATTCTAAGCAGCAAAGGCAAGGCATGAGGCATCACAATGGCTGATTTGAAATTATACTACAAAGCTACAGTAATAAAATCAGCATGTTACTGGAATAAAAACAGACCTGAAGATCAATGGAATAGATTGGAAGATACAACCACAACCACAAACTCACTCAACCACCTTATCTTTGATAAAGGGGCCAATAATGTTGACTGGAAGCATGAGAGTCTCTTCAACAAATGGTGCTGGAAAAATTGGCTGTCCATATGCAGAAGAGTAAAACTAGACCCATGCCTATCATCATGTACTAAACTAAAACTAAATGGATCAAAGATCTAAATATTAAAACAGAAACACTAAATCTGTTGGAAGACAAAAGTAGATAAATACAGTATAGGGGTAGGTAGAGAATTCATGAACAAGAATCAAACTGCATGGGAAATACTTCCCAGAATCAATAACTGGGAACATATCTTATTAAAGAGTTTCTGCATGTCAGAAGAGATTTCCAGCAGAGTGAAAAGAAAACCCACAAATTGGGAAAAAAATCTTAATGGATTGTCCCTCAGACAAAGGACTTCTGTCTAGAACTCATAAAGAATTTAAAAAATCAGACCCTCGAAATTCAAAGACCCAATACAAAAAAGGGGCATTTGAAATGAATACACAGTTCTCAGATGAAGAAATACAAATGGCAAATAAATACATGAAAAAATGTTCACCATCATTAGTCATGAGAGAAATTCAAATTAAAACCACAATGAGATTCCATCTCACCCTAGAAGGAATGGCCAGGATAGAAAAAATGAAAAACAAGTGCTGGAGAGGCTGTGGGGGAAAAGGTACTCTTCTGAACTGTTGGTGGGAGTGTAGACTGGTGCAGCCACTGTGCAGGTCAGTCTGGAGATTCCTCAAAGAGCTATTTTTGGAAGTCCCATTTGACCCACCTATTCCACTTCTAGGCATATCCCCAGAAGAACTGAAAACATCATACCATAGTGATATATGTGCACCCATGTTTATAGCCGCACAATTTGTAATAGCCAAATGTTGGAAACAACCAAGATGCCCATCAACTGAGGAATGGATTAAAAAGTTGTGGTATTTTTATACAATGGAGTACTACTCAGCTATAAAGAATGATCACATTGAGATTATTTATAAATAAATGGACACAACTTGTGACCATACTCACAAGCAAAATAAACCAAACTCACATGTGTAAATACCGTATAGTCTCCCTAGTATGACAGTTGGCAAATGTATATAAGATTTTATGGTAATCATGATTTCCCATTTCATTGCTTTGAAGCCTTTCAATGTTTTCATTCATCAGTTGCAATGGTTTTATTCTGTTTTGTTTGACTTTATTATGTGTGATGGTAGGAACAGCTGTTTTAAAGACAACAAAACATTATGGCAGTAATTGCTGATTTAATTTCATCTTGCTTATAAGTCCTACCATGCTTCTACTCTGCTATTACCATCGGTTCTATCATGTTATGTCTTATTGGAATTTTAATATATGTGATAGTATAAACAAATCTTTGTATTGAAAATAAGATATTATAGTAGCCATTGATCATAGTTATTCAGTTCAGAATGTCCTGTAATTTTTAATTCTCTTGAATGGTTTTATATTATTGTGTTATGTTTGATATTATTGTATTTGAATCTATGCTCAACTATAGCAGAGAAAGATATATTTTGATAGCTACTGTTAATGTCTGGTTGTTTTATTGTAAAGTGTTTTGTTGCTTATGTTGTTCTGTTCTGATCTGCTTTGTTCTGCCCTCTTTTGTATTCTTCTCTTTAAAATTAAAAAAAAAATTGATTTTAAAAGCAAGGGAAGGCCCCAACTCAGAACTAGCTCCTGAGTTCAATTTCCAGCATCATAATAAAACAAAATGAAATAAAAACCAATAAAATAAAGTTTAGTAGATAACCACAATCTAGCTGAAGAACCAGTTTGAGCAATTCTTTGTTCATGTCCATGAGATCTTTTCATTCCAAATATATTTTCTTAAACTATTTGTTTTGTACACACATTGCCAGACAAAAGCTATGGCTTCTGTTTGAAATTTTCTGTCCCAAGCCTTCTTGACTGTTTCTCTTAATGTAATATAAATCTTCAAAGCATACCAATAAACTTTATCTTCTAATAAAATAATTCTCAAATAAAACTGAAGAATTGTGACCTTTAATATCTAAGAATAATGAACTGTAATGTGATGATTAAATATGAAACCACTTTGACTTTCTCCTTTTGCTTTTCCTAGGTCATTGAAAAGAAGGGTGGTAACTCAGAAATAGTGAGAAAAATACAACAGATTAGATGTAGAATCCAAAGAAGAAATTGTTTAAAGGGATTCTCAAATGTCTGTCTTGAATAACTGGGTAAATGTAACTTCTGCCATAAATAAAGACTGATGACATTTTGATTAGATTTCAATTCTGGAAAAGTCAGAGATATAGGAACAAAGAACAAATCAGCTCACAGGTGTTCTGGGTGGGTAATACAAAGAGCAGCAGGAGGAAAAATTTTCAGAATGATGGAACTGTTCTGTATGTTGATTGTGGTAATGTTTATAAGTTTTTACACAATAGTCAAGCTCAAATAATTGCAAACCAAAAAACCTGATTTTTACTAAATATTAAATAAAATTTAACATAAAAGTAAACTACTTAGAATTATATAACCAATGTTCAATGATGCATTATTTTATTTATTTATCTTTTTTTGGTTTTTTTGTTTGTTTGTTTTTGGTACTGGGGATCAAACTCATGACCTCAAGTTTTCTAGGCAGGCACTTATGTCACTGAGCTAAATCCCTGGCCCCAATGATGCATTATTTTAAATGAAGATATATCTTCAGAATTGAAAGAATGTCAGATTTAGGCAGAAAAATAAATAAAATTAATGGAGCACAAAAACTAAAAACTAGACTAGAGGGAGGATAATAAGGTAATTGTGAGGCAAGAAACAAGGAGGAAGTAAAAGTATTAAATTAAAATTGAGAGACATTTGGTAAGAATGATATAACCTACCTCTTCTCCAGGTGTCTAGAGTGAGAAAATTTCTTCTACTTTCTACTCTTATACCTCATAAGAAAGTCATTATCCTGAGAGTAGCTGATGTATGTTGGTCTCACTCCGATGATCTGATTTTAAAATTTTTCATTGTTTAATACAGAAAAAGATAGATAAAATATATAATTTCAGTCAGGTAAATCAGAAATTTTTGCAGATATATAGTTTAGGGAAAAAGAATATCAAGGACCACATTCTAGTCCTTAGCTTCCATGAATGAATGAGCTCTGGTGAATATATTAGTCAAAGTACTAGGGTTTTTGACAACCAAATGAAAATGTGGACTGAAGTTTTGGTGTATATTCCCATTGTACAACATCATCAGAAATCCATCCCTCCATTTTCTCTTTAGGACCATAGTATCAAGATGTCAAGGGGTACCAAATTTTCATGGTACCCCTTACTGCTCCACAGTCCTCTGCCTCTCACTCACCCTCTTCTTTCCCTCTTCTCTCTCAGCCTTTGGGACACCAGGACTAAGGGCACTGTATTTCTTCATTTGTCATCCCACTGTTCATTTCCATTCTTTTTAGGCCTCTGTTGCTTGGGGCTTTATATCCAAAGCCTTCTGTCCTAAATTTGAGCCACTTCAGAATCAATTATAAAAAAGATCTTTTATAGTTGATACCCATTTATTTTCATGCAAGTCTACATCTACTACTTATCCTAAAAGAAAGTTGTTTCCACTAGGATGTTGCTTCCAACAAACTATTTATGCAGTACTCTATTTGCTACCTCCTTTTTGCCTCAAGACCTATAAATGAGATAGATATATTTTGCTGCTACCAGATTACCATCCATTCATTTTTGTAATCACTTAACATCCTCCAATTAACTCTCTTTTCTTTGAGACAATTGCCCTAGGATCACTGCCATATTCTTTGATTCTAGACTTGTCCCAATTCTTGATAACTTCAATTGTTACATGAAGCCAATATCTTGATTTTTTAAGATCCTGACATCATTCATCAATGATTTTTTTTCATTCATCCTACAGCAACTATTCAATAGCAGGAAATACTCTTACAGTGACATTTTCCATTAAAAAAATGCCTTTCTTCTTTAACATATGCTTATTTTACTACTATTTTATTTTTTACATCTAAATTCTTCTGATTCTATCTCTAATAAACTTCATTATTTCATTGTCACCTTGCATCTATTTTTCCACTACTTTATCATTCCTCCCACTCCCCAGCATTCTTCAGTTTACCAACCTTCAATTTGTGATAAAATTTTTATAACTAATCCTACTCTTAATTGCTTGACAAAAACCCTAGTTACACTCACTCTTCACAAAGTCTGTATCAACAACCCAGAAAATGAATTTAACTGAAGAATGTACAGAGTAATGCTATTTGGTTTATTGTAATTACAGATCTTACATGTATCATTAAGCCTGTGCATGAACAATATTTATGTAAACTATTTTCTCACTTACTTACTATTTTAACAACTTTTGATTCTTCTAACCTAGCAGACAACTTTGCCTCCTACATTAGGGACAATCTAGAAATAATAAAAACAAATGTATTAGAACATCCCATATGTATATGTGTGAATGTACATATATTCACAGAATACTCAATGGTAAAACCACCCATCCATTTATATACATTAATTGTTTTCACTGATTTGCTACTTTTTTGTAACCCCAACTTTTCTCATTTAATTGAATAATTTCATCATCATACAACATCATATTACTTCAAAAATAATTATTTAAAAAATACACTATTACTTTTCTTTAAAAAAAATGCTTAAATCCACATTGTCCCTCTAGGTTGGTAATATCTTGCCTCCAGCTTTGTAACAAAATTTGGAAAATCCTATTTATACTGGTCTTCTAATTCTTCCTTTCTGTTCTCTTCAATCCACTTAATTAAATTTCATCCCTACTAGCTCAAGTAACACTTTAGTAACATCAATAGTGATTTTCATTTTCATGAAAAAGGTAGGCATTGTTCAGACTTCGTCCTATATTATCAGTCAACAGTATTTGACACAACTAATCATCATTTCCTAAAAAATTGTCCCTTTTCAAAAATGTGGTTTCCAAAACATCATACTTCTGTGAATTTTTTTCTACTTTTATGACTACTTTTTCTAAAGTTTTCTGCTGGCTTCTTTTTATCTCTGACTTTAAAACTTTGAAATGCTGCAGGGTTCAATCCTTGAAATCAATCTTTATTCAGTCATTATATTGATGGTGCCATCCAGTTTAATGCTTCAAATATCATATATTTATACTGACAACACTTAAATTTATATCTTATATTTGGACTCTCCTATGAATTACAGACCCATAATTTTAAAAGCTCTGACATCTAAACTTAGTTGTTTAGTAGGCACCTCAAATGTGATGCATCCAAAATTGATCTACAATATTTCCCAAAACTGCTCCTTCTACAATACTAGTTGAAGGCAACACACTTTCCTAGTTACTCAAGTTTAAAAAAAAATCTTGTCTTTGTTGACTAAGATGTCCACTTCACTTTTACTCTGATAACAAATTCTATATTGTTGAATGCAAATATATATATTCCAACATTTATAATTTCTTCACTCTATCACTGTAAGTGAGCACCTTTCATCTATATCATATCAATTAATTTTTTATAGGTCTTGTACTTCAGTGTTACCATCCTTAGATCTATTCGACACATAGTATGAGAGTGATGTAATTAAAACTTAATCTGCATCATGTCATTTCCCTCCATGAAAACCTAAGTGGTCCTCTATCACAGAATAGAAGCAGAAGTCCTAGTTTTCAAGGCCCTGCATGATTTGGGCTGTTGTTCTTTCTCTGAATGTGTCAGTTCTTACATTCTTCCTAATTTTCAGGACTCATGTCACACTGACTCTGTTGCATTTTGTGTAGTTAAAATATTATCTAATCTTTATTATACTCTTTCCTCTAGTCTGAAGCTTTCCCTAAGTCCACATGACTAGTTCTCTCACTACATTTAGATCCTCAGTCTAAAACATAAGCCAATAATCTTCATCACTGTTACAGTTTATGTCAGTGGCCCTCAATCTTCATGAATTATGGATTCGCCCAAGTCTAGCATTTGTAATTAGTTCATTGTCTAGTGCTCAGATTGGTGGAATGAATGCCACACCAACTTAGGGTTGGAGCCAGCATACAGTGTAAGGCAGGAAGGTCTCTCTCTCTATCTTGCTGGTTTGCACCTTGTTGTTTGTGGCTGGCCATGAATGGCTTCCCCATCGTGCCACGCTGCTTCGGAGCCAACTGAATATGGACTGAACCCTCCAAGAACTATAAGAAATAAACTTTTCCTTCCCTAACTTTGGGCATCAAGTATTTTGTCTCAGTGACCAGTAAAAAGTAACTGAGATAATCATCTTTTTCTGCTGTATTTTATTGTCCTTGACATATACACATGGATAGTTTTATTGTGTATTGACTATCTTTTAGAGTTGAATTTAAGATTTCTGAAAACATATTTTTGGTCTTTTTTAATTCATTGTTATCAGGATCCAAGGCAGTTTCTGTCATATAGTAGAAACTAAACAGGCTTATGTTGCTTGACTGAATAAGTAGGGGCTGGGGATTTAGCTCAGTGGTTTGAGCACCTGTCTGACAAGCATGAGGTTGTGAGTTCAATCCCCAGTACCAGAAAAAAAGTAAAAACAAAAACAAAACAAAAAACTTAGGTGAATAAGTAAATGTGTGAATGAACTGCATGTCTAGGTTTAAACGATGAAATAGTAGAGAATAACATTGCATTGCAGTAATGATGTTCAACAAAAGCTTCTAAAACAATACTGTATTTTTTACTAGGTGTGGTAAATAAGAAGCTGTAGACTTAGAAAGATAGTTAGAATTAGGGAGGTGGACTATTGTAAGGTAAAAAACAAAATTCCATCTCAAAAGCTTAACAAATCAGAAATTCATTTCTCATTCATATAAACCCAGTGTGCATCAGTTGGGGTTCTTCCATATCCAATGGATCAGGAATACAAGCCCTGTCAATTCTGAGAAGAAAGCATGTCACTGTGACTATTTCACGGTTCTTTGACTTAAGCAAGAGAAAACATGGGCTTTCTGTTCTTGTAAAAATGTTATAAGTTGATACCTTATCATTTTACAAAGTAAGGTTTCAATTCATGTATATATTGTGTAATTATCAAATTTGGGTATTTAGTATACCCTTTAGCTTAAGTTTTATCTTTTCTTGATAGCAAGTATATTTAAATAATCTTCCCTTCTACCTGTTTTGAGACAAACAATGTGTCACTGTTAGCATTATCCATTCTACTATGGCTTAGAACACCACAATTAATTCTCCCAAACTAATAGTTGAATGTTACCTGTTGATCAATCTCTCCTCCATATGCTTTTCTCTTACTCTCCTCAGCCTCTGTTCTATATTATTCTATATTAAACAAGCATTATTCTATATTTAAACCACTATTCTACTCTTAACTTCCCCAAGATCAATTGTTCTATAAGCCTAACTTATTTTGTTCATAAGATTCTATTGTCTTCCATGCCTGGCTTATTCACTAAATATGTCTTTTGTGTCCACCTATACTATTGTAAATGACATAATTTAATCCACCTTACAGTTAAATTACCCTTCATCATACATACACACACATCTTCTCTTTTCTATACCCAGTCGTGCACTTATAAACATTCAGTGTAGTGATAAATGATAAATATTTATTTAGTGTAACCATTATATAAAGCTCTTTGGAGGTTACTCACCAAAATAAAAACTGAACTATTGTATGATCCACTGATATCACATTATCATGTCAAATAAGCATTTAAATTTCCATGTTTATTTCAGTACTGTTCACAAGAGTTAGACTTGGAATCAGCATAACCAGCCCTTTAATTTCTAAACCCATAAATGATACACATCATATTTCATTGTGTAAAAATAGTCATACAATATTATTTTGCACAAGGATATGAAGAGTTCACCAGTTACCAAGTAGCCTTGAATAAAATGCTATGTACATTATATCATATATATGATACTTAGAAATATATATATATATATATTCAAGACATAACCAAAACATAAAAAATGTTAAGTATATTAGAATAAGAATAGAATTAGAGAGCAAATATCAAATTTAAAAGAATGGAGAGGCACATTACCCCGTCCCAGTAAATCAATGAGGAACAGAATTGCTCAACTGGACATTTAAGAGAAAAGTGAAACTTTGCCAAGAAAAAAGAAAGTTTAAAAGCTATTGGAAACATAATTATTTTAATGTTCCTCTTAATTTTAATTATGTGTTAGTAGGTTACATTTTAATATTTCTGATGAATGATTAAACACTAATTATAACCATAAGTGTAATAATCATAGTTGTATGTTCCCCTTACGTTAGACATCAGTTGGTAACAGCTTATGATCACTTTATATATAGATTGTAGTTTTAAAATCTTTAAAGAGCAGGTATATCCAAGTTTCTCTAATTTTTGGGAACTCTCTGAAAGAGATTCTTTAAAAATACACATGCAATCTGCATTGTTTTACAATAACACCTAAAAACCCCTTGTAGATTTTTTGTGAGAAGAATGTAGCTATTAAAATAACAACAGTACTACAAGTATTATGTGAAATTTAGCTAATGCAGATAAGCTTCCATCTATATAAAAATGCATTGCCTGATTGGCATATAAATTCATTGAAGTTATTCAAATTGGATCCAACTGGTAAATTTGAAGCAAAATTTTTCATTGCTTTATGTGAAGTTATCAATATACCATGCTACAATAAGTGAGTGCCCATTACTAAGCACATGCAGGAATTTTATGCCTGTCTCAATTCTAATGAGCTTTTATAGAAAATCAAAATAACAGACTTAGAAAAATATATGTTGCTTGAAAGAGCAGAGAAAAATATGTAACCTTACATCTATTAATTTTAACTTTGTCTCATAATGTTTGATCTCAAGTATTTATAAAATTGCCCTCTGGATTACATGTTGTAAACTAAAGATTTCAATATAATAAGACCAAGTGAAGTATTTATTTTCTCCTCCAAAATGTTTCACAAATGAGAAGTAACTATTTTGCTTAACCAGATGAGGAATTAATAGATATTTTTAGTTATTTTTTGGTCATTAATTTGTTTTGTTCATCTACAGTTTGGACTAGAGCTGATATTAGAGCAAAGGGCCAATTATCTAGGAGGCATCTATTTTTAAACATTGATTCTACACTGGCTTTAGATCTTAATCATTTATAAAACTTAGGGCTGAAATATATAAATATAAATATATATATTCAATATAAAGTTATAATACTGTTATTTACTAATAAGTGAGTAAAGCTAGATTTTCTTTATTTTAGCAAGAATTGAAGAAGAATCTATATTGCACTTTTATTTTTATTTTAATTAGTCTGAGTACTATAAAACAAACATAAACATTCAAAAATAAACATTTAAACTGGGAAATATGTACTGAAATTTTTTTTAAATTACAATTATGAGAAATTAGGTTGGTTATATCATGTTTTAAAAAGTCTTAACCTGAATTTCAAAGGATATATTAATATTCTAAAAGGCTTCTGCTGACTAATTCACAGTGTTGCCTTTGCTGATAGGCATGCAATATAATATATTGTTCTGAATAATAAAAATGTACATCCAAGTATAGTAGATACCTCTTTAGTAAACTTAAATTGAACAATAAATATTAGTCATTACTTTGGTGACTTAAGATTCTGCTGCTATTGATTTTAGTGTCATCAAGCAATCATACCCAAAATGAGATTTAAAATCTCAAAATATTAGCAATTTACATTCATACATTTGTATAGCTATCTTTCCCCTAAATTTAAATTAGTAGCAAAGCTCTTTTTATATTCTTTAATAATATTTCTTTGACTCATTCCTCTTTTTTATTTTCAAGATTAATCACCACCAATGTATTCTTGGTGGAAACACTCTATAATCTGTAAAATGGATTTATTATTTTCTAAGTGTGATAAACTTCCCCCAAAAAATCAACTATGTACTGTAACTTCTCTTTTCAACATTCTTCAATGGGTCCTCATTGTCTCAGTTGCTGAAAATATGTACTCTCAGATTTTGAGGTGGGTCTAAGTGTGAATATTATGACTCTTTGGAGGGCTAAGAAGGGTAAGATCGAGTCCTTAAAAAAAAAATGTTTGATGGTTACGGTTTACTCTAAAGTCCAGATTGTACATTTAGGAACTAAGAAAATGAAAATTTATTTTCTTGGTTAATAACTTAATTTGCCTGAACAAAAATAGGAGGAAATCAAGGGAAAATGTTTTGGATATATAGAGGCCTGTATTTGGATTTTGTGATTCATCTATGTTGTAGTCATAGTGATTGATTTCAGGAGTTTTAAGAAGAAAAGATTCTCCAAATCTCTAATTTATTTTCCTATTTTCTATGTTATCTTTAAATTGTTAGTTCTTCCAGTATTCTATGATATATATGAATGTTGTATACTACTATTTTGACTACTTAAGCATAAAAAACTGTGTTTCAAATCATAATTAAGATATTCAAAAGTAATACAGAATATCTTAAATTTACTATCATTAAAGACATTGATATTTTTTCACGTTTTTCAATGCATATATGTCATAAATATTTATTTAGTTTCTTTTAAACAGATTTGTACATGGACATAACATACTTTCATAATCCCACCCATTATCCCAGTACTCTACCCTTCATCCCTGTTTTCACAATTTTCTGGCAATTTCAATATATGCAAAGTTCTTTCTTTTTTTAATCATATTCCTACCTCCTATTAGATACCCTCATACCAGTTATTCCTTTCCCCTTCCTCTTGTCTGACAATAGTTTATTTTCTTGTCCTAGTTTTAGATTCTGCATATTAAGGAGATCATGCAACACCTGTCCTTTTGGGTCCTTCAACTGATGATCTCCAGATGTATTCATTTTTCTGTAAATTATTAAAATAGATAAAATAGATAAAATTATTAGCTCAGTTTCTGTCAAATTTAACCTTTCTGTTACTACAATTTTTCTTCTACAAGTGAAAATAATAACAGTGAAGAAGCAAAATAGTGAGTCTTTATAAGCATATTCTCATCATAAATTAGGCCGTGGGTCCTGAATGAACAATTAGGCACAAGTCTGGCTAAGTAGCATATGACAAATGAAAACTAAGTAATTTATAAATCTTACAGATATTTTGTGTCAGTTTTACTTTTGAAGTGACTAGAAAGGCAATTGAGATGTTTATTAGTGGTTTCAACTAATATTTGCCATTATTTTTGACAGTAAATTAGAACTGGAGTTTTATTACAATACTGTATTTGGAAGTAACTTGTTACGGCTTGTGTCTAGATATCCCCCCAAAGCGTCATGAGGTCATAGGCGGGGCTTTTCAGAGGTGGCTGAACCTAGGGAGTATGATTCTCCAATTAAGTGTATGATGCTGGTATTAAGGATGTGTGACTGCTAAAGCAATCCACTGATTGGCTTGGCATAGTTATGGGTGTGAATAATGGGAAATCCCACCCTGGGTTTGCATGTCACTCCACCTAGGGCATGGAGCCTAAATAGGATACAAGGGACAGACAGAGGGCTTCTGCTATTGCCAGTTGCTTTACTACTTCACTGGTTAAATGCCTTCTGCCTCCAATGAACTGTTTCCCCTCTTTGGTGCCCCTCTGCCACACCTTTCTGCTTCAGAGTCAGGGCACTAGGGATTGAATCTTTACAAACTGAGCTACAATAAACCTTTCTTCCTTCAACACAGGTGTATGGTCTCAGCAATGAGAAAAGTAACTAAGACACTTGTCCTACAGTTTCTTTACCAATATTAATTTAATTTCAAAATTATCCCAAAAAATTAAAGAAAGGTTACCACCTATCAGAGTTATGATAGATTTTGTATTTAATTTCCAGGCAAGTGCATGTTTATATTTTGTGAATCCTATGAAGGTATCTTATGTGTAAATAGGTTAATATCATATCCTAACTAGGATATTATATCCTAGTATCCTATAATGATGACTTTATGTACAACTGATAACTAATAGTTTTTTTAAAATTTATGCAATATTAATCTATGTAACACAAATTACATATTAACTATAAAGTACAACTGCAAAATGAAGTAAGTCTACTAATAGTATATTTCATTTTTAAAAGACAGTTATGCATATTTTTATATAACAAATCATGTATTAAAGTATTCCTTTTAACTATCAACATTTTATTGTGAACACTAATCAGTAAACAACATTCTTTGAAATTAGGTGCTTGATGTCTATCCTTACTAATTTCATTTATTAAGCATTCGTTGTTACTGTTGTGTTTTAGCATTATTAGAAAAAGAAACGAGACTTGTTTTTGGACTTATCTAACATTGAACTTTCTTTCATACTGGTAAAAGAAGCCTGAATATCCTTAAGAATTATTTCTTTTCTATTGTTGATAATCTGTTTTTGATAACTTTATTCTTCTAAACATTCTTTTTAATCTGTCTTATTACTTTCTTTAGTCACATCATTTTGTCTCTTTTTCTCTTACAACCATTATTAAAAGTTGTTATTGTTCTTTTCTTTGTATTTGGAAATAAAAGAGAACAATTATGCCAGTAGACATTAATAACTAAAGATGATCAAAGGATTCCCATAATCTAAATTTTAATAATGGAGAAAATACATTGATCTTTTGGCAGTTCACAGAACAGATGAGGTGTATTTATCAAAGGAAAAACATGGCAAAAAGCAACATAGATTTTGTCAGTTTAGTGATTGAAGCCAAATTTAATTCAGTGATTCTCATTAAACTCAGGAAACCACATGTTTTCAATATTGATTGGAATAAAGAAAAATTCAAGATTTGGTGAAGTGGAAAGATACCTTTTTAGTTATGATTCAAGTTACAAACAGTAGTTTTGATATCCGTCACTCAAAAAACATTCTAAAAAGCCCAAATTACTCAAAAATCTCTCTCTTTTCACTGGAATTGATTAAGTAGAGGTCAATTTCTCTATAACATGAAATAATCTAAAGTTTGGAAATTGGCATCAAGCACAGTAAAAGGGAATCAAAGAGAATCCCAAATAGAACAGCTATAATACAAGTCACATGTAATAGAGGAAAACATGTTTTATAAAATTTCAGGAAATCACTGCAGTTTCTTGCTTGCCTTTAGGTTTCAATGGATTTTTTGTGATCTTTTTAAAAAATCTCAATCTTTGCTTTACCAAATATACGTTTCACAGAGAGCCTAATAAATTAAGCAGTGTACCAAATTTTGGAAGAAGTAAAGACAAAAAATATACACATTCTATCCCAAAAAGTGCTAAAATTGGGAAATAGTTCTTATGTCCTATTTATTCATTGATTTATAGATTTAAGATTGCTCAAGATTAGGAAAGAACTATTTATGTATTTAAGAACATGGTAAAGGAAGATCTATTTTAAAGCCCCTACCAAAGAGAATTCAATCATGGAAGCTCTTCAGCATAAACAGACAGATAAAAGAAAAAATTAATTGAGCTAAGGAAGCATGCTAGTGGTCAAAAGTACACAAAGTGAAATTTCTGTACAATGTGTGTGTGTGTGGGGGGGTCAATTAAGGTGCCACAGTAAATGAGAAAAAAAATGCAGATGCTTAAGAAGGAACAATTTGAATCTTCATGAGAATATAATCATTTTTCCAATCTTAAAACTGGCATCAGTATAAAATTATAGACAAAACTTATTGATACCTATTTTGGTAAAAATGCATTGTAAAGCTGAAATAAAGAACTGACAGAAAGTTCTCATTTTACTACTGTAGAAGGTTTTTCAAAATGCATATATAGAATTTCTAGAACTTGCATTTATTCTCAGATTATACAAAAATAAAAAAAAACATGAAAAATAAAAATAGACGGAAAAATAAAAGAAAATGAAGTCCTCACTTTTAATAATTGATTTAATTAACACTAATTTATTGAAAGGATTATGCATTTAAGAGTATGGTGAAGGGGACCAACGTCCAGGATTCAGAAACAGTAGCTAAACTTGAGGGATATGCTTAGACGGCTGTGGCAGTTGTGAAGCTTAGTCACGAAGGGATCCCTTCAGGGAGGAGACAGAGTGAAATGACATCCTCAAATTGACTCATGGCAAACTTTTCCAGTATGCCAGAACATCCTTTTGGCCAAACCTCAAACAGAAGTTAGAATGCAAGAAGACTGCATGATGCACTGGGTGGTGGTCAGCCTCCTGTGTTTGGGACATAATGGGAAAAAGAAAAAAAATTGATCTAGGAATTCTAGCTTAACCAGGACAAAAGAATAACAAATTTCAACTTTCACTTTCCTTCATCTGCTACTGTGGATTTGCATTCTGCGAACTACGCTAAACTGAACTTCATTTCCAAGAATTGCTTTTCTTTTATGTTTCCAGTTATGGAGAACAAAATTGCAGCTGTGTGTTACAGAGAAAAAATTAACAATGATTTATGCAAGATAGAAGTGCAATCCTCTCATATAAAAGTCAGAATTAATATGGTCATTTGTTCAACAACTTTGCCAAAGTCCAACTTTCCTGGAATCTGCTACTCTGCTTTCCATAATGGGTTGTCCTCATCTGCTTTGCATGTGATGGTTGGCTACTTCATATATATACCAGCCAGTGGGAGCTAGGGGAAGAAACATGAAGGGAATGCTTCCCTGCCCTCTTAGAATATTTTTTAGAATAAAAAATAAGAATATTAGGCATAATAGATAAATAAGTGGATATGTGCTAGTTGCTCTTTGGAGCATTTGCTATAACTGGACAAGCTTTTTTGGGGGGATAAGAAACTTCTAAATCTAATTTTATGGGTGCACACTCAAAACACACTTTTTCCTTCCTGGCAAGCATGAGATTCTGAATTCAATTATCAGTATATACACACACACACACACACACACACACACACACGCACACACCATTTATTGGTGCAAATCGTCTCCCTTAAGCCTAAATAGGGATTCTTATGAGCCAGTGTTCAATAAATAAAATACAAGTGATCAGTCTATATGTTCATTATACAGGGTAAAGCAGATACAGATTATAGAAATTAAATTTTCTATTTATAAAATAGAAGAATGTGGTATTTGACCATAATTTTTAATTCTTATCTGATATGATTAATTGAAACACTATTCCTTATGAGAGGAAAATGTTTCTTTGTTGTTTTATTGGCAGCTGGACCATGTTTACCATTATAGATACTGACTTTTTTACAGCACTATTTCTCTAGTTTGGGATATCCTTCAGAGGTGATCTGATCACAGCTTCTATAAATCAAGCTTGTGATATCCGTGGTATTCTAACTGCCTAAAAGCTTAATAGAAATCCAATCACATTGCTTTGATCAATTCTATGGTGAAATAAATATAAATTGTATTTTTCTGCATATACTTCATACATTAGTAAATAAGATCATTTAACTTTTGTCTTTGATCTCTGTTTGTCCCACTGTCTTATGAAACAATAGGCCTGGGTGAGAAATGAGATTTTTTTCTGTATTAGAAGGAAAAACAAAACAAACAAGACAAAACAAAACAAATTCCTAGAAAAACATGAAATGAAAAAGACATAAAACAGCAATATAAGGTGATCAATGGTTACTATGATGTCTCAGCAATATATAACAATATTAATAAAAACAAAACATTGGAAACATTATAAGACTTCTAAAGCAGTAATAATCAAACCAGAGTGGGTGTCCTAGAGAATCTTGTCATCTTCAGTATAGTTGCTTGTACTCAGACTTGATACTATCAATCCTAACAGATTTGAATAAAATCAGTCAATACAAAACAGCAATCCAACAAACCAGATTCAAATAAGATCAGTTATAAAACAGTGTAAATTATAAAGGGCTTCAGAGTAAGTTAATAGGAAATTAAGGATGATTACCATATTATATCCTGCTATTTTTGAGATAGCTGTCTATGCCCTCAAATCTAGTGTAAGTAGACAAACTGGAAAAGAATATAATCCATCTAAACAGAGTGGTGAGAATAATGTAGATTTTAAATCCTGTTACATTATTAACAATATCCTCTGCCTTCCTTTTTTAGACAATTCCTCACCTTTCACTCTCACAGGGTACACTGCACATTATGGTTCCCATTAATTCCCTCAGATTTTAGATTGGGAGGAGCAACCTGCTATTTACCCTAACTGGTTCTGAACCTTCTGACTCCTGGGCTTGAGCTCGAGTTGTATTCCTTTACCTATAAAAGCCTCAAGGTTTTCCTTTGTTATAGCTGAGTAGTTCTCTACTCCACAAAAGTATCATGTCTTTTCAACCTATCTGCAGGTACTGGTCAAGTTGCTCATATTTCTCTCTGGTTCCCTGTGACCTAGAGTATTGTTTTCTTATATTTGACTTTCTGTCTATAAACCCTCTTTCAGGTTAATTATGTTTCTGATGTAGAGCATCTTGATGGACTCTCTCTCCTGATCTACTCTGCCTGTGTTTCTTTTTGTTAGTATATCAAAGCCATCTATGTTAGAGTTTACAGCCAACCTTCTCTGCTTCATTTCTGCTATGCTATTTTTCTGCCATTGGTTATCTACTTTCCTCTTTCATTCCACTGTCTGCCCCATTCATTGAGGGCTCTCTGCCACTGTTCCTGAAATCCTGGTATTCTTTTCACTCTCTCTAGAATGTCCCTCAGTATTTTTTGTAGGGTTGGATTGGTGGTCAAAAATTCCCCCAGTTCTTCTTTGTCGTGGAAGCATCTTATTTCTCCATTAATTTTGAGAGACAGTTTTGTAGGGTAAATCAATCTGGGCTGGAGGTTATTTTCTTTCAGGGCTTGGAATACTTCACTTCAAGCTCTTCTTGATTTGATGGTCTGTGTTGAGAATTCTGCTGTGATTTTGATGGGCTTTCCTTTATAGATGATCTGTTTCTTTTCTCTAACAGCTTTTAATATTCTGTTCTTATATTGAATTTCTGGGATCTTGATTATTATGTGTTTGTGTGTAGCTCTGTTTTGGTTATAGGTGACTAGAGTTCTGTATGCTTCATACATTTGAATGTCATTTCCTTTTGTTATGCTTGGAAGTTTTCCTTAATTATTTCTGTGAATAGCCTTTGTAATTCCTTTGTTTTGACTCCTGCTTCTTCATTCACATTTTTTATTCTTAAGTTATAGATCCTCCTGCTGTCTCCTAGCCTTTGCATTGTTACTGCCTATTTCCTTGTTATTTTTAAGAGATCTTTCCTTTCATGATCACAAATTACAAGCCTGTCTTCAAGTTTTGATAGTCTATCCTTAGTTTCTTTCAAGCAGTTCTGCCAGCTTTCAATGGAGTTTTCAGTTTCCTGGTAATCTCTTTGAATCTGCTTCATGTATTATAGGTTTTCTTTATATTTGTCATTGGAACGTTTCTCTCCTTCATTTGTGTTCCTCCATTTCTCCATCTGTGTCTTCTTGAGAAGTGCTTAGCATTTCTTTTATAATCTGCTTATATATTGCTTAACTTGAATTAATATTTGAGCTTTGAGCTTGCCCAGGAGGTCCCAAAGATATCTCTTGATGTCTGCTGATGCCGTGTTTGATGTTGCATGTTTGCTGCCCTCAATCTCTTTTGTATTTCCTCTCCTGGATCAATATTCTCAGGGTTGGGGGCTGGGGGCTTTTTCTTATTTCTTTCTCTTGTCATGTTTTTGGTTCCTTCCATACAAGTGTATAGTGGAATTCCCAGCCCATCTCACTGTTGGTTACAGCTTCTCTGAAGTGTGCTGGCTAGGGGTTTCTGCCCTCTCCAGTCTGCTGTCAGTCACTGAGGTGCAGGAAGGGGGAGTGTATGCTGGCCCCCCCACACCAGACCAGTCAACCTTCCTGGGCCTTCACTGCGTCAGTGCATGATACGCATAGGGAATTGGTTTGGGATGAATTATTGGTTCCTGGTCAGGGGTGTGACTGAGGCCAAGCAGATCCCACCAATCTGCTCTGGGAGGGGAGCAACCACCTGAAGTCACTGCCATTCCCAGTTTGGGCCTGTCCTGCCTGACTCCAACATGTTGTCCAGTTGGCTTCCCCTTTCCCATGGAGTGTCTCATTCCCAGCACTCACTGCGGTTTAGTGCTGGTCCCTCTCTGGCTCCATTCTCCTGATCTCCAACTCCAAAGCCAAAGTGTGGGTGGGGCACAAGTTCACGGAGGCTCCATGCTATTAAAGCATGGGGCAGCTCAGCTCCACACACAGGGCTGCTCAAGCCAGTCTCATCAGCACAGGTTCAGGTGCTCAGGCCAGACTTGGCAGCTGGAATTCAGGTGGCTCAGTGGCACGGTGCAAGAGTACCGTATCGTTGATCTTAGCTTCTCTAATGGTAGCCTTGGGAATTTTGTATTTGAGCTCTTTTCCCTTCAGTTTGTTCCTGGGTGGAGAGAATCCATCTCCCTCTGTCCAGATCTCTCCAAGATGTTTTATTCTGGCATCTGAGCTGTCTCTCTCAGAGAGGCTCCATATCCTGCTGCTTATCGGTCTACCATCTTTAGCTCCTCCTCAGAATGAGATTTTTAAAATAATTACATCATGTTTTCTAAATGTCATGTAGATTGCTTTGTCTTTTATAATATCACAGCATAAAATTACACGTGTTTCCATTGCTCCACTATTGTTGATAATGTATTTTCATATGCTTACAGTTCTATTCTATACCTCTCCCAGCTCCTGTTAGAAATACGGAGTGAAATATCAAAAGAAATGTCTAAAAAGGATTAAAATACTTCTTAGAATTAAGACTCAGGAATAGAAAAACCTACCTGACCCTTATTTTTTAATTCAAGGAAAATATGAAACTATATAATACATTTCTGCATACATATTTAACATACAATAATAAGAACCAATCTAACCTTAGAGATGAGATTTAAATGTTTCACATGTAATAAATTTTACTCAAATATTTAAGATTCAGCATATGACAGTAGAAGACAGTAGTATAGTACTCTATACAGAAGAGCATTTCTCAATTTGGGTAATGCTGCCTTTCCTTTCTTCTTCAGGGATCATTTGGCAATGTCTGTAGACTTTTTTTGGGTTATTACTGGAGGTGAGGAGGTGCTCCTGATAATCGGTGAATAAAAGTCAAAGTATCTGTTAGCCACCTCACAATGCCTAGGAGAGCCACATCTCTGCATACCAATCTAGCACAAACTATCATACAGATACAAAATTTAAGTAGTGTTAAACTTGAAAAACTCTGTGTAGGCTATTAGATGAAGAAGAGACATGGACCCATAACTATGAGGTATAAAACCATAAACTTGGCACACCTCCACAATGAGCACACCGAAAGCTAACATCTGAGGATAGTTGAGCCTAAAAGTGGAAGATATGATTCTGGCAATAGAGTTCCTAGCAAATAGCTAGAAAGAAGTAAACACTCTGTTACATTGTTTTAATAAATGTATATTGCAGACTGTTTAAAAATCCTGTGAACACAACTGATACTGGTTCTATCTACCATTTCCCTAAATATAAATACTGGTTTGACAAGGTGAGGAACACTAAATTAGCATAAATCCCCATCCAGTTCACTTTCTCTCAATTAAAACATTCTATTTATACATTTACTGGTGGTGGGTCAGTTACTTACAGCAGACTGATTAGTACAATAATAAAGACAGAGAAAATAATTATTTTGATGGATAGATGACCTCTCCAGTATATATACTAAATTAGTTATTTAATTTTCATTACACTTATGAAAACTAGAATTTAATATTGTACCTATTTCTTTGGGGAGTTTCATTTTTAATTAGTTATGACTTGTGCTCTCTCTTTTTCTAGTGCTGAAATAATATACAAACTTATCATGTATGCATATGTGTGTGTGCTTACAAGTAGGCTATTCAATTGCATATATACTTCTTATTTCTGCACACATATATCCTAGTGAATCTTTAATAGAACACAATTAAATTAGGCAAAATAAAGAGCTACTGCAATTGAATTACCTATTAAATAGTCTATCCAAACTTCTAGACCTTGGTCTCTGTTTACATAGTTGAAATGGTTACTTACATGGAAGTTAATTCTAAGCCATCTTTTCAGAAAATCTAAGGAAAATCTTTTCAAATAGCAATTTGTTTAATAGCATATTGTTGTAAAGCTAAATAATCCAAGTTATGTTACTAAAACAATATTTCAAATTTCAGATTAAATACGGCCCCTTTGATTTTTTAAAATAGCTTTTTTTACAGAAAAATAAATGAATGGTAAAGAGATAAAAGATATAATCTATAAATCTGAAAAATATGTTTTGATTTAATAAATCAAATTAAGTTTTTATATAGTTAGATAACATTTTTCTGCTTTAAAAAACAAAGCAATGCTATTATGTGTCTTTAGGTACCCCCCACACAATATGTATAAGTACATTTAAACACTTGGAAGGTTGTACACAAAGTTAGTGATCAAATATGTATTGTGGAAAGGAAGGAAAGAAGGAAGAAAGAAAGAGACAGAGAATTTGAGAGGCAGGTTGCTGGCACATTTTTATGTGTTATATATTTTGTTAAAATATCATGAGCAAATCATGATGAAATTGTAGGCAATAGCTAATAATGAAGTGTACAAACATGCTTGCCATATTCCTTTTTGAAATCACATTTCAAAATAAAATTTCACAAAATAAAATCTATAGTTTAAAAGCAGGAGAAGAGTGTTTAATGATTGAATATAAATATTAAAAAACTGAATTAAAAAGTTCATATCATGGTTGAAGATCCTGAAATAAGTTGAGTGTAAACTATTAAATATAAAAGAGAGAGGGACAAGAACTAAATGTAGAGATATAACCAAGACAAGAAGTAACTGTAGAGATATAACTAAGAGATATAACCAAGACAATTTATAAGAAATAGTTCTTGAGAATTATTGAGGATCTTGAGAATACGGAGGATGTGCACCTCTGTATATTCAAAGAGTACTAAATAATTTTGAATAGGAGCAAAACTACCACAATAGCATAATGCAAAGTTGGCAAAGGAGACAATAAAGAAGAGGAATAATAAGAGTTGAAATTAGTAAAATTTTTATCAGTTATTGAAGTAGTCCCCAAGGAATAATAAATGCATAAGAGATAAGCAATAATTTGAGATTATACTATAATTGGTTTTACTTGGCCCAATAAATTTGAGGTAGATATCAGTCACCAAGGTGAATGATCACAGGGTATAGATCCATCCATTCCCCAAAATGGCTTCCCATGTACCCTTACTACATGTCTCACTTCAATATTGGATCAATATTAGCTAAGTAGCCATACTATTAATCTTATTGCTTGATTATAATTTGACCCATATTGTACTCACTTTGTTACTTTTTACACACATCATGATTTTGCCCTATGGAACATTCTTAGAGAAATGATCTTAGTGATAACCCCCTTTTGGAATCCCACCTGTCTCTCAGGAACTATCTCTCGAATCTTTTCTACTTTTAACTTCCCTTATTCCTTGGAATTCATTCTTTGATTTTGAGGGGCATAAATTTAGCATGCCTGACATCTAGCATATTAGGAGTTATATTTTTCCTATATCACTAGAACTGAGAATTATAAAAAGGAAGGGCAGGATATAAAAATATGGAAAACTTCCTAATTACTCATTTGTTGAGAGTGGATTCATTATTTCAATAAAAATTAATTTCTTAAACTCTAGAGTTGTTAGCTTACATCAGTTTTTCAAGACTGTCAAATTTCAGGAAAAAGAATTTAACTAATATGAAAGAAATTCAGAGACTGTGATATGCAATATTTAATTTGATTAGAAAAATTATTAACCTAAATAATCATTCATCAAAGGTAGGTATTTCAACTTCCAAAAAATAGGTGACACATATTTTTAGGTTAAATTTAGGAAAAGTTTATAATCTTGCACTATCACATATACAATATGATGTTCAGATTTCCTCCTTTTACCACAAATTCTCAAAAATCCATTGCAAGTATTATCTATCCATGCTGTGGTTTCAGGAATCATTCATTCCACACAGCATTTACTTCTTCCTACTTTGTAAGGGTGGTTTTTAAATATCTGTTTTGTCTTCTTTATCACCTTTATTCTGCTTTCAATCAACCAAAATATGTTCAAGAGCTCACCAATTTGTATGTGCCAATATAAAATGTGAACAGATTATGGCAACATGATTTTTGCATAACTTTTCTATACTTTGGAGGAATACATGAAGTTCACACTTTAATTAAGAATATTCAAAATAAGGTGCAAATATTTTAGTACATTTTTCATAAAGAAGGAATTTTGGTGTAAAGAAACTATTAATGACATTGTAAACAGCTTCAAGATTTAAAAATATTATTAATTCAATTGCCACTGAAGATTTCTAGTTATGACTAAGGGGAGATTTGCCATCTAAAATATTTATATTCTCAATGAGCCTCTCTGTTGATTATTTATCACATTACAAATCAATTAATAAATAACTTTAATCTTTTAGTCAATAAATTCCTCAGCAGCAATCTCCATACAGCCATGCAGCCTTGGCATGTCACTTGGAGCCTGGTAGGGCCCTGCCAAGTGTCCCAAACCAGGATAGGACCTTTAGGATAGTCTCTCTGGGTCTACATGGGACTGGACCAGTGACCCTGAGTGGCTGGGAGCAGCCTGTACTGTGTCATGAGCCAAAAAGCCTGTGCAGCAAACTCCAGCCAGCCATGCAGAATTGCCACATCACTAGGAGCCTGGTATGGCCACACCCAGCATCTCCCATCATCAGAAGAACTTCAGGAAGGTCACTCCAGACCTAGTTGAGCCCCTTGCCATGACTTCAAGTAGCCTAGAGCCACCTGCACTCCGTGTCATGAGACAACAACTTCCACAGTTATCTCCATCCAGCCATGCAGCTTCAATGCACTGCTTTGAGCCCAGTAGGGCCCTGCCCAGCATCCTCCATCACCAGAGGACCTTTGGGAAGCTTCCTCAAGGCTTAGCTTGGCCACACCCAGTGGCCCCCAGTGGCCCGGAACTGCCTGAGCTCTTTGTCATGAGTCAAAAGCCCACACAGTGATCTCCATCCAGCCAAGCAGCCTCAGAACCTTGCTTGGGGGTTGGTAGGGCCCCACACTGAATCCTCAATCACCACGGGACCTTCAGGTAGGTTGCTCAGGGCCTGGTTGGGCCCTACCCAGGAACCCTGAGTGGCCAGGAGCCATCTGATAAGGCCTAACTAACGACCTCCTCTCAATTGAGGAAACTCAATTTCCTCAGTACAGAGATATTTTTTTTTTTTTGGTACTGGGGATCAAATTCAAAACTTCATGTTTGCCAAGATATTCTTAACCCAAGAAACAATTGAGACAATTGAGGTGAATGCAATTGAGATTTCATTCAACTTCCGTAGGGGAATATAAGAAAATGACAAAACAAAAGACCAAAATGGAAACTCAAACCTCAAGCCCATCCAAAACAAGCCTACGAGGCATGGACATAGAAGAAAATATAAGCCATACACCTGAAACTCCTGAAATGATAGCAACTGAAGTAAAGAAACAACTCTAGGAAGTTATAAAGCAACTCAGATCAGAAATAATTTCCCAAATAAAAGAAGAAATGATAAATATAATAAAAGAAATGCTGAACACATCTAAAGAAGATATAGTTAAGAAAATTGAAGAACACTGCCAAAATATTGAAACCTTGAATGGACAATATAGGAAAGAAACAGAAGGCAGGAAACAGATTCAAACAGATATTCAGGAAATCAAAAATTCCATTAAAAATTGTCAAAACCACATCAATGAAAGTAAAGACAGACTTTCCGATGTCAAAGACAAGATTACAGCTAGTGAACAAGAAAGGAAGGATCTTTTAAAACCACCAAGGAATTAGGAAATAACAATTCAACTGCTGTAAGATGATGCAATGAAAAACAACATAAGATTGTAGGTGTAAACAAAAGAGGTAACAACACGAAAGATATCACAAGACTATTTATAGAAGTAATAGTTGAAAGTTTCCCAAACATTTGAATGGAAACTTACAGCAGATGAGTGAAGCATACAGAACTCCAAATAGCTATATCCAAAATAAAACTACCCAGGCATATAATAATCAACATCCCAGAAATTCAACATAAGAACAGAATATTAAAACCAGTTAGAGAAAAGAAACAGGTCACCTATAAAGGAAAGACCATCAAAATCTCAGCAGACTCCTCAACAAAAGTAACAAAGTCAAGAAGAGCATGGAGTGAAATATTTCAGGTACTAAAGGAAAATGACATCCAACCCAGACTGATGCACCTGCAAAACAGTCATTTAAAATTGATGGACAAATAATATACTTCCATGACAAAGAACAGCTGAAGAACTTTCATGACCACTAAATAAACCATGCCAAGAAAACTGAAAGATATTCTAGATAGACATAAAAATAATTACTATTTCAAGAACACAAACAGGAAAAAACCACTTAACAAGGCATACAACTAAACAGAGGGGAAAGGTAAAGAACCACAGCAGAAAGATAACATGACAAAAACAAACATATATATATATATATATATATATATATATATATATATATATATTACTTATAAGCATTAATGTAAATGGCCTTGACTCACCAATTGAAAGACTGGCAGAATGGATCGAGAAAAACATGCAAACATATTCTGTATAGAAGAAACCCATCTAACTCAAAAGGAAACTCATAGACTGGAAGTCAAAGGATGGAAAACAATACTTCATGCAACAGGAACACCCAAAAATTAGGGGTAGCTATTTTGTTTGCAGGTAATGTGAACTTCAAACCAAGAATGATCCAAACAGATAAAAAGGTCACTACATACTAGTTAGGAGGAAACTTCAAGAGGAATAGATGACAATCTTAAGTATATACGCACCAAATTTGGGAGCACCCAGCTACACAAACAAATATTAACAGAAATGAAAACTCAAATAAGCAATAACACAATTATAACAGGAGATCTTAACACCCCATTGACACAAAGAGATCAATCAGACAAAAAATCAGAAACGAAATAACATAACTGATTCACATCTGTGAACAACTGAACTTGGTGTATGTATACAGAGTGTTCCACCCAACAACATCAGAATATACACTCTTCTCAGTTGTACATGGGACATTCTCTGTAATAGGCCATATATAGAACATAATGCAAAACAGTAAATGCAAAAGAAAGTAAGTAAATGCAAAACAATCTAAATTATCACATGCATGGTACCTGATCATAGTGCCATGAGACTAAAAATTAATGATACAAGAAACTGCAAAAACTCCACAAACACATGGAAACTAAATAATACACTCCTGATCAATCAATGGGTCACAGAAGAAATTAAGGAAAAATTAAACAATATCTACAAGCAAATGAATAATACAAATACAATTTACTGGAACCTGTGGGATTCACTGAAAGCAGTCATCAGAAGGAAATTTATTTCAGTGAATTCCCACATCAGGAAAACAGGAAACATAAATAAACAACCTGATGCTATACCTTGAGCATCTAGAAAAAGAAGAGCAAATCAAGACCAAAGCCAATAAAGGGGGAAAATTACAAAAAATCAGAGCAGAAATTAGTGTAATAGAGGCTAATAAAACAATATGAAGAATTAATCAATCAGAGTTTGTTCTTGAAAGAATAAATAAATTTGTTAATCCCCCAACCAAGCTCATTTAAAAAGGAAACAAAAAAAACCCCTAAATTCATGCAAAAAGGAATGAAAAGGATGAAATCACTAAAGACTCTGGAAATACAGAAGATCATCAATACCTACCGCAAAACCTTTACTCTCATAGGTTTGATAACACAGAAGAAATGGATAGATTCCTATGTGAACATGTGACTTTCCAAAGCTGGATCAAGTAGATGTGAAACTGCTGAATAACCCAATTTCGATTAGTGAAATTGAAAATGCAATTAAATCCTTACCAACAAAGAAAAGCCCATGTCTTGATGGATTCACTGCTGAACTCTACAAGAAATTCAAGGAAGACTTAATTCCAACACTACTCAAACTTTTCAATGAAATTGGAAGGGAAGCAATTCTCTCTAACTCATTCCTGGAAGCAAGTATTACGCTAATACCAAAATCAGAGAAAGACCTAACCAAAAAAGAGAACTACAGGCCAATCTTCCTTATGAACATAGATGCAAAAATTCTCTATAAAATACTGGCAAACAGAATGCAGCAAATCATCAAGAAGATTACACATTGTGAGCAAGTGGAATTCATCCCAGGAATGCAAGGATGATGGTTCAACATGCAAACCAATAAATGTAATCCTCCATATCAATAGAGCCAAAAATAAGAATCACATGATCATTTCAATAGATGCACAAAAAGCTTTTGATAAGGTCCAAAACTGATTCATAGTAAGAACCTTATAGAAAATTGAATTAGATGGTCTTTACTTTAATGTGATAAAAGCCATCTATGAAAAACCAATAGCCAGAATGATATTATATGATTAAAAACTGAAAACTTTTATTAAAATAAGGAACAAAACAAGGATGTCCATTATCACTACTTGTATTCAATGTAGTGTTGGAAATACTAGCCAGAGCAATTAGACAAGAAAGAGAAATATAAGGAGTAAGGATAGGAAAAGAAGTTATCATTATTTGAAGATGACATGGTTCTCTACATAGAAGATCCCAAAACTCCATTGAAAGACTTCTAGGTATAATAACTAAATTCAGTAATGTAGCTGGATACAAAGTCAACACTCAAATATTAATAACATTCTACTACACAAACAACAAACTCACTGACAAAGAAATAAGAGAAGCCACACCCTTCACAATATAAACTAAAAAAATAAAATACTTGGGAATCAATCTAACAAAATAGTAAAAAATCTATTCAGCAAAAGTTATACTACTCTGAAAAAAGAAATTGAAGATCTTAGAAAATGGAAAGACATTTCTTGTTCATGGATAGGAAAAACAAACATTGTGAAAATGGACATTCTCCCAAAATTGATATACAGATTTAATGCAATTCCAATCAAAATACTACTAGCAAACCACACAGATTTACAGAAATCATTCCTAAAATTCATCTGGAACCAGAAGAGACTTAGACTAGCAAAGGCTATTCTGGGCAACAAAGACAAAGCAGGAGGCATCACAATTCTTGAATTGAAGTTATACTACAAAGCTACTCTAATAAAATCAGCATGGTACTGGAAAAAAAACAGACCTGAAGATCAATGGAATAGATGAGAAGATACAACTACATCTGAAAACACACTCAGCCACCTTATGTTTGATAAAGGGACCAAACATGTTCATTGGAAGAAAGATAGCCTCTTTAATAAACTGGTATTCATATGCTGAAAACTAAAACTAGACCCATCGCTATAACCATGCACTAAATTAAAGTCAAAATGGATCAAGATCTAAATATTAAAACAGAAACTCTAAATCTTCTAGAAGACAAATTAGGTAGAAGTCTTGAAGACATAGGGTAGGCAGAAAATTCATAAACAAAAATCAACCTGCATGGGAAATATTTCTCAGAATGAATTACTGAGACTTCATTATTAAATTTTTTCATGTCAAAAGAAATCTCCAACAGAGTGAAAAGGAAACCCATGAATATTGCAAAAAATCTTAGGCAACTGTCCCTCGGACAAAGAACTTCTATCTAGAACATATAAAGACTTTTTAAAAATCAGACCCTCAAAATTCAAAGACCCAATCCAAATTGTGCATCTGAAATAAATACACAGTTCTTTGATGAAGAAATACAAATGGCAAATAAATACATGAAAAATGTTCAACATCATTAGACAAATGCAAATTAAAACCACACTGAGATTGCATCTCACTCCAGAAAGAATGGCCAGGAAGAAGACCAACAACAACAAATGCTAGTGGTTATATCAGTCTATGTGCCCACCACACTATGTGATATAACCACTGTGGATATGTCTAGAGTCTCCTCAAAAGGCTGGGATTGGAAGTCCCATTTGACCCAGCTATTCCAATTAATCCCAGAATAATTGAAAACATCATTTCATATTGATATACATGCACCCATGTTTACAACAGTACAATTTGTAATAGTCAAATCTGAAAAACAACCTAAATGCCCATCATCTGAGGAATGGGTTAAAAAAAAGATGTGGTACTTTTATACAATGGAGTATTACTCAGCTATAAAGAATGATCATACTGAGACTTTTATAGGTAAATGGATGCAACTTGAGACCTTACTCATAAGTGAAATAAATCAAATTCACATGTATAAATATCATATTATCTCCCTAGTATATGGTAAATGGTAAGAGAAAATAGGATACAAAATCCTCAATAAATACTGTGAAAAGGTAAGAATGTGCTCAATAGGGAATAAAGTAAGTCACAGAAAAGGATAAATAGAGAAGGAAAGAAAAAATATATAAATTGGTATATACACACTTAAGATAGCTAAGATGATTGTGCTAGTAATTCTATTAGTTCTTCAAAAATCAGTTAACATTTGTAGGATTAGATCAATTTCGCATGTTTGTGTCTGGTAATCTGAGGAACTTTGAAGATTACTACGTAAAATAACAACCTTAGCTATGTTCCTACCACATTGTTTTGAAGGCCTATATGGTCACTGCTTTGGGATCTTTGCTATTGTTCATAACTTATCTCTTTTGTTTCTTGTTTTTATAGTAATTTTTCCCTCTGATGCCAAAAGGATAGATGTACATGTAGAGGCTTATACATGCCTAGAACTTCTATACAGTTTTAAGAGAATTGATTGTATTATGTGTGATGATATGAACACATTGAAGAAAAAGAGACATTATGATATCCATTGCTGATTTCCTATCATCATGATGTAAAGTCAAATAATGGTTTTATTCTTTGTTTAGATTGCTTTTAGTCTTTTTTGTATTATTTAATTTCTATATATAGTAAGGTATGGACAGCTATTTTGAAGAGAACAAGAGACATTATTGTAGCAATTGTTGATCTTCCTTTTGTCTGGTTTTGAAGGCCTATAATGGCTTCATTCTTCTGTTTTGATCAGTTTTACACTACTTTGTTTCATTTGTGTGTGAAGATATAGACAATAATTTTGAAGAAAACAAGACACAGTATGATAGCCACTATTGATCTGCTGTTGTCTTGCCTTGAAATCCTGTGTCACTTGCACTGTTTTCCTGTGATCTGCTTTACTTTGTTTTGTTGTTTTGTTTTACCCTCTTTAAAATAAATAGTAATAATAATAATAATAAAAATAATAAATTCCTCATTCCCCTTCCATCTCTATTTTTGATATCAAACCTGAAAGGTGACAATTTCTTCTTTTTAATTTTTTTATTTTAAATAGGGTAAAACAAAACAGAACAGAACAAAGCAGATCAGAAGAAAACAATATAAATGACATAGATTTCAAAACAAGACAACAGGAGATCAACAGTGGCTACCATAATGTCTCATATTTTCTTCTAAGCAGCTGTCTATATATTTACACATAATGAATTCATACAAAACAAAATAGAAAAAACTGATTAAAACAGAAAAATGAAAGCATTCCAGGCCTTTAAAACCAGACAATAGAAAAATTAATAATGACTACAATAATGTCTCTAATTCTCTTCAAAATAGTTCTCCATGCCTTCATGTATGTTAAAATTAAGTAATGCAAAATATGCCAAAACCCCTCTAAACAAAGAATAAAAGCATTAATGGATTTCACAGCATGACAATAGGAAATCAGCAATGGATACCATAATGTCTCTTTTTCTTCAACGTAGGTGTTCATTTCATCACATATAACACAATCAATGCTTGTAAACTGTTCAAGAAAAGTTCTAGGCATGCATAAGCCTCTACATGTACATCTACCTTTTTTGCATTAGAGGGAAAAGCAAAACAACACAAAACAAAACACTAGAAAAACAAGAAACAAAAAGGACAAATAAATAGCAAAGAGCCCAAAACAGTGACGATATAGGCCTTCAAAACAAGGTGGTAGGAACAGAACTAAGGTTGTTATTTTACACACTTCAATATGATAATTTCTTATGAAATAGGATCTTAAAATTAGAAGTATTCAGTTTTATGAACTAAATTTATGCTGAACTGTATGTTTAATGTTATACTGGTATACATTCATTATATTAATTCTCATGTTTTTCATTTACACTGGCACAAAGTTAAATATAAATATGAACTTACCAAGCACAAAATATTTTATGGAATTCAGAAAACATTTCCTGAGATTTACACTTTCTGATACCTGGTATCCTTGGAAATTGATACTAAAATTCCATTCATCCTATTCACCTTTATTGTCCTCAGGATAATTATGATTTTCCTAACTTTACTTTTTGATTTTTATAAAGAATAGCTACTTAAGGTGAACAATCAATAAATTCAATAACATTTCAGATATTTTTAGATATATATTTAGATAAATCATGTCTTATCCAAAAAATTTCTATTAGTAAATATTAGCTATAAAATTTAATGTATATTCATTTTAGCATATTCATTTGCCCCTCTATTATCTCTCTGCCTTTCTTTCCACCTGTTCCTTTCTTCTTCTGGAATAGTTGTCCACATTTACATCACCACTTTACGTTATGAAAAATTCAGTCAATAAATCAGATGCCCTTGAAATCTTGTTAATTTACTAAATTCCTTACCTGTGAATTTAACTTTTTCCTATAGTTTGGTGCAACTTCTACAGAAATTATTTGTCATGTCTGATGAGTCTGTGTTGCTTTGATTTTACATGAGTACATATGAATTATTTCACTTTTTATTATGATTTGGGTTTGAAATGTCCCTGCAATATCCATATACTAAAGGTTTATTTGCCAGTTTTTGAGAAATGCTTTGAGCATGAGGAACTAACTTCATCACTGGATTAATTATTAATAGATACATAAATCCCTAGCATCATAAGGAGGTGATTTAAACTCAAACTTTGGGGCCAATTTGAAGGGAGGGTTCAGTCAGAAGAGAATGGCTGACCTCCTTAGGGATGATAACTTGTCCCCTGCTCTTACTCTCAGGTTTCCTTTCTTTCTTGCCTTTTATGTCTCTGTCTCTGTCTCTGTCTCTGTCTCTGTCTCTCTCTCTCTCTCTCTCTCTCTCTCTGTGTCTTTCTCTCTCTACTTTTTGGCTACCCTGAGTTGCACAGCTCTGCTCTACCAAACCTACCTGCCATGCTGCTCACCTTCACCACAGACCCAAAATCAACTGAGTCAAGTAACCATAGAATGAATCCTCTGAAACAGTAAGGCAAAATAAATCTTTCATTTTTTAAAATTGTTTTCCTCAGGCATTTTATGACAACAAAAAAGGTTAACACAATGTACCGAATTTATTAGTACCCTGTGATAGACTGTAGAAAAAAAAAATAAACTGGACTTTTAAATAAAAGAACTTTATGAAACCAAAAATCCACATACTGCACAAGATGTAAACTTAAAAATTAAGATTCAGTGGACCTCACCACATAAACATAGTTGTACAACAGCAACCACAAAAAAAATTAGGTTGTTTTTGCTATCACAAATCAAAACACTCCATATACTAGTCATATTTTCCCAATCCTTTCCCTATAAATCTAGTTCGCCACTGAGTTGCTCTCTATCTTCATAGATTTTCCTACTCTGATAATTTACTTATGCTTCTTTCAAAGTAAACTATGCTAACAACAAAGACCTAATATATCCAAAGAAATCCTATACATCCTGCAAAGTGAGTTCTCATCCCATATTACTGTGAAACCTGAGGGTGACAACAAAAACATGCTTAGCATATATTTTTCTTCCTTTTGTTCTCTGTCAAATAATATTTGTATTTTTAATTTTTTGAGGAATCCTTAACCTGATTTCCATAGTGATTCTCGCAGTTTACAACTCCACCAACAATGAAGTGTTTCTTTCCACTGTCTTACTAGTATTGATTATTCACTGATTTCACAGTAGTTATTCTCTCTGGGATAAGATGGAATCTTAATTTTGTTTTAATTTGCATTTCTTGATTTGCAAGTAATGTTGAACATTTTTCCATGTATTTATTGGCCCATTGTAGTTCTTTATCTCAAAAGCATCCGTTCATTTCAGATACCTATTTTTTAATTGGGTCTTTACATTGAGAGTCTAAATATTTTGAGTTTGTTACATATTGTAGATACTAGTACTTTGAGGAGTAGTTGGCAAGATCTTTTTTCCTATTCTGCAGGTTGTCTCTTCACTTTGTTGGTGATTTCATTTGAAGTAGAAAATAATTTAATAAGATTCTATCAGTTTATTCTTGGTATTTCTTGTGCAACTTGAATTTCATTCAGAAAGTTTTGCCTACACCTTTGCCTTTTGAGAGTTTTGCCTATTTTGTCTTCCAGAAAATTAAGTGTCTCTCTTCTAATATTGAGATCTTTGATCCATTCTGATTTTAGTTTGGTGTATGGTGAGAGATATGTGTCTATAATGAACCTTTGGAATATGCACAGGAGCAGCCAGTTTTCCCAGTACCATTTGACAGAGTGCATCTTTCCTCCATTGAAAGCATTTGGCCACTTGTGCAAAGATGGTATTACTGAGTGTGCCTAAAGTTGTTTCTATATATTCTATTCTGTTCCACTGATCTACAAGTCTTTTTTATTACTTTGTTTGTTTTGTTGTCTCTGCTTTTGTTTTTTGGCAATACAGTGGAAACCCAGTTCCCGAACTTAATTTATTCTATGATTCTGGTTATGAATCAAATTGGCCATGAATTGAATCAAATTTCCCCACAAAGTTCAATGTAAATAAGTTTACTACATTCTGACGTGTACAAATGTGGTCACAAATCAATTTCAGTCATGAATCAAATCAAATTTTCCCATAAGATTCAATGTATATAAAATTAATCTATTCTCAATCATATGTATTTTTAATGACAGAAATATGAAAAATACAGTACAGTGCTTTGTATGAAAAGAGAGAAAACCTTGCTTGAGGGAACATCTGGTGTGGAAGATGGGAGATCTTCAGGGATTTACATGTTTTTCTATCTCTTAGCTTCAGGGTCCAATTTAACAAACAAATTCTGACTAATATCACTTGTTTTTTTTCTGTGTTGCACAACCCCCCAGAAATGAGAAACCGTATTATCATTCATCACATTCAACACTCTGTTCACTGAAGTTATGTCGGGATGGTTTTTCTCAAAGAAAAACGGCCACTCATTTCATTTTTCCACAACACATTTCCTCACACCACCGCTAACCTCCTACACATCTTCTTTTCCTCCATGAAGTGCTCTTCCACAAGAGCCTTCTTCTGCTCACTCTGGAGTTCAGCAAGTTCTTCAGTCATAAGATCCTCCTTGCATTCTTCAACAAGCTCCTCTATGTAAACAGGAAGGATACCCAGATCCTTTTGTCCACGCACACAACTCCTCCTCTACCTCAGAATCTTCAAAGCCACATTCAGCAACACATTCATTCCACAGTTTCCTTCAAGCTTAGTTTAAAGTCTGGTAATGACATATTTCCAGGTTTTGTCAATGAAGTTGATGCAGTGGGGAACACATTTCCTTTTTAGAATCAAGGATATTTATTCAGTGACATTAAAACATCTGGTGAAATGCCTCTTTGTGTACATCATCTTGAAGTTGCGGATCACCTTCTGATCCACTGCTGCAGAAGAGGTATTGTATTGGAGAGGATAAAATTTGACCTTTATTAAATCATATGTAGCATTCGTATCACCCAACAAACATAGAGGGTATGCCAAGGCATTATCCATCAGAATATGGTAAGCTTTAGGAAGCTAGGTGTCAGAAATACAGCAAATAGATATAAAAATATATAGATAGATATAGATATAGATATAGATAATATAGATATAGATAGATATAGATATAGATATAGATATAGAGATAGAGATAGAGATAGAGATAGAGATAGAGATAGAGATAGAAATAGATATAGATATAGATATAGATACAGATAGATATAGATATAGATATAGATATAGATATAGATATAGATACAGATATAGGTACAGGTACAGATAGATATAGATATAGATATAGATATAGATATAGATATAGATATAGATATAGATATAGATATAGATATAGATATAGATATAGATATAGATATAGATATTTATTTTGTCTTTTTGAGACAGAGTATTGTTGTGCAGTCCAGGCCTGCCTTGAGTTCACTTTGTAACCCAGGCTGGTCTCCAACTTGTAACTTGCCGCTGCATGTGACCCATGCTTTTGCACTGGTCTTCCACATGCCAGGCACTCTGGCCTTGTTCACATTCTGTTCCTTGAAAGCTCAAGAGGTCTCCTCATGGTACACAAAGTAGTGGTTTAATCCTCAGATCACCACTTGTGTTCACACATAACAAAGGGTCAGTCTATCTTTCATGGGCTGTGCACTGGCAGTGCCTTTTCCCCCTGGATAATATAGGTTCTGTTTTGCATCTTCTTCTAGAAGAGTGCTATTTAATTGCAACTGAACCTGTGTTGAGTGATATATACTGCTGCCTTCATGAATTTCACAAATTCACTCTCCTAGTCTTCTGTAATGGTCCTACCATAACTGGAAGTGTCACTGTGGATGCCACTTCTCTTGCAGAATTTATCAAACCACCCTGTATTGTCTTTAAATTAACTTTTTGTTGCTTTTGTAGAGAAGTTCTCTTGCAATAAATTATTGCAATTTCTTAGCTCTATAGATCAGAGCTTCAAGTATGCTATGACCTGCTAGAGGTTTCTCATTCAACCACACTGATATTTTTCCACCTCTTTGAGCACTTTTTTCCTGTGCCAGGTTGACATCATCACTCTGTTTACTTCATCAGATCTTTATAGCATCTTTATTCTTGAAAATAGTTGACTTCACTATCATGTACTCTGATGCCATATCAGCCTCATAAATACTATGCTCATAGTTTTCTGCAATTCCCTTCTTCAATCCAATGATTATTTTCCCCAAAGCCTTCTTACCATTATTGCTCTATACTTTCTTGCTACCTTCATTATTGCTCTGCACATTCATATCAACTTCCTTCCTATTCTGAACATTCTGGTTATGTCCATTACTACTCTACACATGCTTGTCACTTTCATTATCACTTTGCACTTTCCTTTTCACCACCATGTTTTCTCTTTTTTTTTTTTTTTGAGCCATGATGGACTGAAAAATACTGTCCAATACTAAATATGGTAAAGCACACATAAAAAAGCTTCACAGTAAGTGTGTACAGGCCCATCTGCAACCACCATCTCAACTAGAGGAAGCCATACCCATATGTCAGAGCAGGGAAGATGGCGACATTCATGTGCATGTGGGGAAGATGGCTGTGCTCATATTTTCACCCAAGGCAAAGTAGGTGAACTGAACCAAAATTTTACTGAAAATGAATGTTTCAGTTCATAAACAGAAGCATTCATGAACTATGGTATTACTCTACCATGATGTTTTTATAACTGTAGCTTTATAGCATAACTTGAGGTCTAAGATTGTGATGCCCCCTACCTTGTCCTTGTTGTGCAGAATTACTTTTGTTATTCTGGGTCTCTTCTGATTCTAAATGAATTTTAAGATTGCCTTATCCAGTTCTGTAAGAACTGTTATTGGTATTTTTATTGGAATTGCATTAAATCTAAATCACAGTTTTGGGAACATGGCCACTTAACAATATTGGTCCTGTCCATCTGGGAACATGGGATATCTTTCCATTTCCTGATATCCTTTTTAATCTCCTTCCCCAAAGTTTTTAATGTAAAGATCTTTCTCTTCCTGGATTCAGTTAATTCCAGCATATTTCATTTTTCTTGGTAATATTACAAAGATATTATTTCCCTAATTTCCTTCTCAGCAAGTTTGTTACTGGTATACAGGAACACTAGCGATATTTGAGACTTGGGTATATATCCTGCTACATTGAGTCTGGTTTTTAGGTATAGTAGTCTTACTGGAGTTTTTAGTGTCTTCTATGTAGAGAATCATGTTGTCTGTGAATAATTAAACTTCTTCTCTTTCTTTCCATATCTCTTTTATTTTTTCTCTTGTCTAATTGCTCTAGCTAGTGTTTGGAGAAATATGTTTTAAAAGTGTTAATAGTGGACATATTTGTGTTTTGAACATTTTTATTTTACAATTTTCATGTGTATTTTTATTTTTAGACTAGTATCTGAATTAATGTAGTTTAAACTGTTGATGGTACCCAAATAACTTTCTTCCCACTATTTGGAAAAACTGTAATTTTGTTGGAATAATCACCCTACTGCATATGTGATCTCAAGGTTGTTATTCACAACAAAGAGTGATAGCCTTCCACATTCTGTAATTGGTTCAAATGTGGCCACATGACAGAATTCTAAAAAATAAAATTTTAAGTACTTATTTCAAGGTCTTCTTGGAGAACTTTAAAAGACAGACAATAAAACAGAAAGTGCTATTTGGAAATTTCCGGAAAAGGAAATAAAACTACTGTAACCATCTGGCAACCAGAAACAGGAGATTCTGAGTCCAAAACTTTCAGAATACTATATAGAAGAAAGGCCATAAGATTCTTGGCCTAAAAATGCTGTTTGGTTTCTGATGAAACTCTATAAATTTTCTAAACTCTTTGGACTCTGTGATATGCACAAAGATGTTTGAGGCACTTCAGCTATTGTTCTACTACTTTCAATTTGAAGTAGTCTGATTGACATCTACATACTAAAAATAACAAATTCAAGACCCTGAAAGCCTGTGGGTGGCATTCAGAAGCTCAGAGAGTAAGCTGTCATATTAGGGTTAGAATATAAATTTCTAGTTCAGTCTCCTGATTTGTACATTATGAAGAGTCTTAAGGTCACATTTCTTGTACAAAATATTGGTTGGCAGTGTGTTGTGTAAGGTTGCAGTGTATATAGTGAAGTAAGCTGTACAATAATGAATACATACACATGCTGTCCCAAGTCAAATGATATGAAACTGCCATTCTTCTGAGTAAAAGGACAAATTTAAAATCTTGGTTAAATTCTTTTCAGATTTTCTCTTTCTTTACAAAGAATATTTTCTGTAAATTGTACATTATCAGATTTTATAAAAACCAAAGAGTGTTTACTTGTAAAAAGTTTAAACACTGCTTTAAATGCATGAAGTTCACTATAAAAAAACAAAATCAACAGTTCAGTACTGCAGTGTAGCAATAGTATAAAAATTATTACAGAAATCAATAATGCTTTCACTTTCAAAACTAATCTGATAGTAAAATACTGTTATATAGATATTAAACAAATGTATTATTCACATTTTATAATGATTTTTAAGGAAAAAAGACTTTAAATTATCATACAGAAGTTGTATAATAAATGAGAACAATGCTCATTAACCGAAAGTTAATTTACATAAAACAAATGCTCATTGAGTTATTGAACGTGATAATATCTACATGTCTATTCCTGTTTGTCATATTTTGTGCCTTTTGGCGACATCAGAATTATAACAAAGTGATTTATGCATTAAATTTAATGCATGATATGACAACATACAGATATGTATGCCTTATAATGTATAATTTAAACATGATTGCTATATATTTCATTCATTCTTTCATAGCTTTACTGATTTTCTCATGAAGCCAGAAATGACGATTAAAATGCACATTACCAGATAAAAATGTCTGTTTGAATTAATGAATATTTTCATAAAAATACTAAACTATGAGGTTTAAAAAGCTTGTCATAACATTCACCAAACTTACACATGACAGCTAGCATGTGTAACTGCATTTTCATCTTAAATATTTGATGACTGCCTCTTTAAATCCAAGATTCATAACCCAAAGGCTTTCATTTTCTTACACCATGTGTAATTCAAGAGACATTTATTAGTATAGCCCCTTTTTATGCATCACCAAAACCTATCTGCAAAAAACAATATATGAGTTTCCCAGAATTTTGGACATATTTTAAGGTATCAATTATACATAAAAATAATTTAAAATATTTATACATTATTTATACTATTTTTTCCCTTTTTGTCTCTCAATGGAATAAAGATAGGATTTACAATAAAGATGATTCTGGTTAAACATTAAAAACTACAATACTACTGGAATCTCTTTAAATCACATTAAAAATGTGTAAATGTTTTTTTTTTTTTAACCTGCCCACACTTTCAGGAAATGATTGTGGTACACAGCTGCATTTTATAAGGTTCTGAGAAACACCAATGCTCTTTTAATAATTTCTTAACAACGATATCAGTTTCAAAATTATAAATTTAAATTTTATGTGCATATTTTTAAAGGTAAATAATTGTATCATAGAGGGAAGCCTTAAAAATCTTAGGAGCAATTCTTTTTAGGATGTTACTAAATACCAATTGATGGGTCTCTCTTCCTTGGCCATGGGTGTACAAAAGGTAGTTTATTGTGATAACTTTGGTCTTGATACTTTCCATAAAATAAATAATTTCAGTCTCTTCATATAATGTGTTGATTGGCTGTATAATTGAAATGTCAATCTATATAAATATGTTCCTAATTTCTTACAAGGGACTAAATTTCTTATAGGTGACTTGTGTAATGTGTGAGCATGGATGGAGCTCTACACAACTATCTTAACCTACATTTAATACATCATAATTTTTCTGTTTTAAAAATATACTGAGTCTCATAATTATCCTAACACTTCTTTTATCTTCAAATATTTGCATTTTTCAATGTGCTATGTGGTATTGCTTGAGATGAGATATGTGACTGTATTTGTGCCAACAGAATGTACACTCTGTGTGTTGATATATAAAACTAAGCTCTTTAAATAATGCTGAAATTTCCAAAAGCAGGCAAGTTTTGAAAGGACATTGTAGGCCTTAAGCCAAAGCTGACATTCCACCTTTAATTATGTGAAAATCAAAAGAATGTATTTTAATGACAAATTATGAAAAAGTCATGAAAATCATACTTTCTTTTAAAAGAAGGAATTAAAAAATTAATTTTTCTTTTATAAACTGCTCTAGTCAATACCTACACAATCATCCCCGTATGATTTTATAATAAAGCTCTGCTTTTTTGATGCTCATTACATTCTACTATAACTCTCACAGTCACATACGTTAAACCCCTGCATTTGGTGAAAATCTTGCATTTAGCTCATAATTTTTCTATTTGTAACAATTTCTGCCATCACCTTGAGAAACTTTAAAGACGACGTGGACAACACATTCCCTACCCTGGCCCCTCAATTCCTCTCAACTCCTCATCTCCAGTGACCCACTTCACAGGTATCCACAGGATCATGTCATCCAAGAAATTTTTATAATCTTTTTTTATTATTTTAAGAATTCTTTTTCTTTATTGTTTTTACTGTTGTTGTTGTCGTGGTGGTGGTTGTTATCATTTTTTAACACTCTTAATACAAGCCCTAAAGTTTACCACATCTGAAAACCTCAATTTGTCAATTCCTTGAAAATTCCTTTATAATTTGTACCTTTAGAACTCCATATCCATCTTTACTCAGTGAAATTTTTGGAGACATCATTCTAATCATTGTATTCATAATATATAATTCCATTTTCTCTCAGATTTTGCTTTTACTTAAAATATAACAAGTTTAACTAGTTTCTAAAATCTACTCTCTTTAGCCCCAACTTCAAACAATGAAACCCTGATAGTGCTAAAAGAAGCAAACAAACAAAAAATCACAACAGGCAATATTGACACTTTTATATGAATTAATAATCAGCAGTCTTGATGGGATGCTTAACTTGCTAAAAATTTTGCTAAATGCATTGGTAACAACCTTCCACTTCTTCACACATTGATTTCAAACCTCCAGAATTGCTTTCAAATTACCAGGACTTTCTGTGAAATGCTATTAGCAACATATTGCTTCACCTTTTTGTATACAGTGCAAAGACACAGTGAGGTGAAAACTGCCTTCAGTAACAGGAAAATATCAAAATTATTAACTTCCAGTACTGCCTTTGTTTCAATCTCTTATTATCTGCTTGTTAAAATACATAGTTACTGTTGTAGTCAGGGGTTGTGAGGAGAACAATTACAATCAGGGAGCAGAAAGAAAACTGAAGGAAATCTGTCCACAACACTAAAGACCCAGAATATTCAGCCAAGGCCCTAGATCCCACAGCAATGCCCTCCATGAGTCCAGCTGAAGACCTAGAGTCCATGACAGTGCCTCCCACGAGTCCACCTGGAGGTCTAGAGCCCATGAGAAAGACTCACACCAGCCTATTTTATGGACCTATGCTGGGAAAAGCCAAAGGTCAGCAGTGGAACCTAGAAAGTCTACACCAGCAGGATGAAGGAGCTGTGTCAGTAGGTTGAGAGTTCTAAACTGGAGCCAAGAAGACATGCTCAAAATAAGGATCAGGATTGCCCTGCAAAGTACTGCAGCCATCCTCAGTGACAAGAAAGTCCTGAGCTCCTCTGATGATAACAGGTTCACGCATGCCAGAAAGCCAGCATGACAAGTCTTTCCTGGAGATTAAGCAGCACACATAATCCCCTCTGGAGCCATAAAGCAATGCACAATGTAAGGACCAGAGCTCCCCCAAAGTGAACCACAGCCACTCTCACCAACAAGGTCCCGAGCTCCTCTGATGACAATTGCCGAACTCATATTGATGAAGCTAGCCATGATGAGCTTCTCCAAGAGAACCAATGGCTCTAAACAGAAACATTTCAGAGAACCCACAATGGCTAGCTTTTCTTCTCTATATCTCTATTTATGCTGGCAACTTTCCTCAGGTAAGTCATCTATACTCAGTTTCATGCTGATTTTAATTTATCTGGGGTTAAGTTCACCACCAGCTTTTAATCCACAACAGTTCCTTCTGCCAGGTTAGATCCATTTCCCTCCCACTTTTCCAGATTCCTCAATATTGATGACCCTTTTTCAAATCACATTTTTTCAGAACTTTCTTCCATCACTGAACTGATGAACTTTTAACATCTTTTAGATCTCTATTCAAACATTTCTTCTTCACTGAAGACTTACCATTCATTCAAAAATATATTAGACTTCCCAATTTCAGAATTACTTCCAATCTACTGTATTTCCTTCTTTCCATTGATTTTTAAACAACTTTATCTTTGTCATAATATAGATTTCCACATAAGTGGTCATTGAATGAATATCTGCCTTTGTCAACATTGTTACCACTGTAAGTCACTATTATAACATATATACCTTAATGAGTATTGATAAATAACAATAGTTAAAAAAAACTCTTGTACAGCATGTATGTTGTACTAAATACTCATTTAATCCAGTAAACTTATCTTCATTTTATAGGTGAGAACTGTAAGGCAGAGGAAAGTGGTGCAGAACTCAACAAGACACACTGTTAGAAGAGTTTGAGTCCAGTGTTTATGATCTAACAACTGCACTAGATTGTTCATCCAAAATGAAAAGAAGTATTACAATAAGCTTACCCCAAAATATAAAATATTAGCATATAGGTATGATGAAATTTGACTCATATTTTGTAATGCACAATATAATTCTGAAATGGAAAAACTGAAGTATATCAAAACTTCAGAATTTTTTAGTTCATTGATAGTTTGAATTTGAAATGTGGAAAAAGTATACATAGTATTACATACTCCTTAGATGCTTCAATTTCTTATTGTTAACAGATTAACAGCATTCTAAATTCAAGTTAATATTACTATTGAATAGGAAAAGTAATAAAGATAATTAAAATATAGAATCTAGGACATACATCTATTTAAGACTAACACCATTTTATCTTTGATTTAAATGAGGTATCTGAGCTAAATTTAACAAAGGTAACATTAAAAGAGACATAGAAGTACTGAGGGCTAGGTCTGGCTATTGAGATATAAAGAAAATGTTGGTAAGAATATATGTGATAATGGTGGAGACAGTGGGGTGAGCAATTGCAGAGAAAGATAAAAGTCAAATAATAGCCCTCTTCCAACCCCAGCTCTACTTTAAAATCAAATCTACATAGCTTTCAAAATATGAGGAAGAATCATACTCATTATATTTCATTTTTACCAGCAGTATAAAGTATTGAAGAACTGAATATAATATCTGATTCAATAATCAAGAGAAGAGGAAGCAATTTTCAACAAAGCCATCCTCCATGGCAAAAGAAACACACTTGAGAGATTCTAAGAAGGCTTTCAACTCAGTGGGAAGGGAATGTGAAAGCACTTCACTGAAGTCCCTTGTAGCCTGTGCAGTTTCCCTGCCAAGAATGCTCATTCAGTGTAGGGAATAAATACTCATTCACTAATAAATACAGTCAAATTCAAAGTCAAAGTATAAAAGTATCTCATCAGTGGTTTATATCTTGACATAGTTCCTTCTATATCTGGAGGCTTTTTATGATATTCTAGTTTTCTCTTTGACTTCAACCGTTCATAGCACAATAAGGTACTTTAAGTTATTCAGATTTCCATCCACTGAGATTCTGCAATATGAGATGTTTAATTCAGCATGCTTTGCACATGCAAATAAACAAGAAGCAAAAAGATTAATTACTATTAGTGTTAGCCATCAGCACTCAATCTCCCTGTCAACCAAGGCTTAAGTGTCATCTCTTGACTTGCAAGTTGACCCAGAAGTCAGGAAAATAGCCTAGGGCCTGCCTTTTCCAATAATGTGCTAGAGACCTATGACAAGTTCACAGTCAAGTATTAAAGCACTTCTTAACTCATAGGACCATCAAACAGGATTAAGTACTTTGAAATCTATGGATAACAGGTGCTCCAAAGACTGAAGAGCTCACCAGGTCGCCTCTTTCCCTTCGGGTCACTCATCCCTTTGCCCCCATGCTAAGAGAATATTGATGAGAGGAATGGCAGAAGATATTCATGGCAACAAAAAGTGATACAATTTCTCATATACAGATGTTATGTTCTGACACTAAAAATTTCAGAGTGATCTTAAAAGACCTCAGAATATTTTATCATTTTTGCAGTTTTTAAAACTGTAAGATTCCTATTAAATAAAAATGTATTTCACAGTTATATTCACTTCCTAAAGATTCCTTATTATATTCAAATTGCTCCTGATAACCTGTTATTAGCCAGTTTTAAGATGTTTATTTTTAATGGCTTGATAAAAAAGTAAAACCACCCAATAAGTAACTATAATGAAATAAGAATTTAAATATTAAAGATGATTTTAAAAATCACATTTCAATGAGGAAGGAAATCAATTTGCAACTTTGCAAATGCTGCATTAGTTAATGGAGCTCTGATTTATAAAACTCAATTACTTGAGAGATCTATAAAAGGTTATTATGAGATAATATAAATTTTAATTTAGAAAAGATTATCAAAGATTTCATTGAAATGAAGCAAGGCAGTAAAATATGATTAAAATTGAAAAAAACTACTTCACTAGTTTTTAAATATCCCCCTTTTGGTATAATGAAGCATGCTATCCCTGCACTATACTTTCTTTACTTCAATAGTTGTACATTTCTCTAAACCACTGGCTTCTGGTTTATTTTTAATCCTTAAAATTCTTCTTAAATGAATTCAGGTTCTCTTCTTCCTCTTTATAACAATCTCAAAATGTCTCTATAGGGATGCCAGGATTCTCTAAAGCTTGGTTTCAAATCTCTGCATTAATGATAACTCCACTGAGCTGACTTTGGCTCAATTGTCTCATTCCACTAATTTTACTTAGGTTTGATTAAATGATGGCTTATTGGATACTCATTTTCTTCATTGACATGTTTAAAAAGAAGGAGAAAATGTATAGTTTTGATGTAGCAAAAATAGTTTTCATACCATTAACTTGTGTATTCTTAAAATACATAAGTTTTATAGTTTAGTAAAATAATTTGTTTAATGCTGGGTTTTTAAGACACATAAAAAGCACAGAGAATCTTTGCAAAAAAATAAAAAGGAAAAATTGACCTCTTCATCTCATTATAACATTAATTTGTATTGTTTATAAAAAGTACAAGAATAAAAATGACAATATGTATCCAAATGCGGGAATAAGTATCTTCGAATTTTAGGCAAACCAATTTACACATTTTTGTCTAAACTTAGCTGAAATGAAAAGTATCTAATTCCAACTTGGCCTTGAAGCACACATGTAATATGTAATGAGCAACTATAAACAGAAACTCTGATCTGAAAGACTGCATCACAGAGCTGACATGATAGAGATTTCCGGGGAAAGAGAGGATGCCCTCTACAGATAGCACAAATAGGCACATTACTGGCATTGATTTCCTCTGAATATCACCTAACTCTATAGCCCACCTCTCAGGGCAGTTAATCACTGTCATCATTCTTTACCCATAAAGCTATAGAAAAGAAAGACAAAATCTCAATTTTATTTCACATATCTACCACTGTTTGAGTGATAACAATAAAAAATGTTGAATATAGAGCCTACAAAATAGCATTTTTTCCTTGCACCAAATAAATGTTTGCAAGAACACTCAAGGTACTTTTGTGAAGAAGTATATTATTGCCAAAATCTTTTCTAAATATGTTAGCCATACTAATGTATGTAATTTTTAAAATATATTTTTAAAGGGTATGTTCACTCAACTTGCTTATAAAACTCAGGTGTAATACAGAATGAACAGTTAATTGAAAAATCTGTATGAAGTGCAGTAACCAAAAACAAAGAATACTACAAAACATCCAAGTATTTGCCCATACATAGGAAAAAAATAAAGATACTTTTGTCTTTTTTATTTTAAAGAGAATAAAACAAAACCAAACAAACAGAACAGAACAAAGCAGATCAGAACAAAATAATGCAAGCAACACAGGATTTCAAGACAAGACACCAGGAAATCAACCATGGCTCCCGTAATGTCTCCTGTTCACCCACCATTGTCTTTTTAACAGAATCATCAACTTTGTACTCAGATTTTGTTTTCTTGATCAACAGAATTCTTCAACTTTTTGTGTTATCTTTTTGTTTGTTCATTTTTGTGAGGAGGTCCCATTCTGTTTTTGTAAATTAATAGACCCTGTACATAATAGAAAGTTATCTTTATCCTTACCAAACATATATTAAGAATGTCCTCAGTAATGTCTACTAGTACACCACTGGGTTGTCTTTGTGCAATGAAGCCCTGAGGAAAAGGACTATTTGGGGTCATAAATTACTTTTCCAGTCTCTTCACATCTCCTAATAACAAAACACATGGTTCCAAATGCATCTGAGGTATTATACTGGCCCTGTCAATCCCTTTCTCACAGTAATTTACTGATTCCTAAGCTTTATCCAAATACTTGACACTGTTCTTAATACTTTGAATGTGTAAATTTCTTTAATTTTAAACATTCTAGTGGTTGGCCCTCCATATCTGTGGATTCAGCATTTACAAACTCACCAGTCAGGGATAGAAAGTACCAATGAAAAGCTGTAATAAAATTATATCATTTAATTATTTACATAGTATTTACATTTCAGGAATTATATATTACTCAGAGAAGATTTGAAGTATATGAGTTTGTAAGTAGGTTATATGAAATTACCATTTTATATAAAGGATTTAAACATTCTTTGCTTTTGGTACTCAAAAGGGGTCCAGGAAAAAAATCCTTGGTAATATTGACAGACACTCTATTATCCTCAGTTTGTTAAACAATATAGTTTCTGGCCTGGGATTTAGTTCAGCAGCATAAGTGCCTGCCTTGTAAGTGCAAGGTCATGAGTTCAATTTCCAATACCAAAAAAAAAAAAAAAAAAAAAAAGAACCAAACCTATAGTTTCTTCTAGATCACATAATCAAGAAGAAACAATGAAGGATTCCTACCACAGAATAGTAGTCTTCAAAGTCCATTTTTTATATTTTTAAATCTATCACTCAAAGTCTTGTGAACATGTTAATACCTATTTCCTTAAATTTATCTCTAAGAATGCCTTAACATAAGCCATACATTAGAGCAAGATTGTTTATCTGCTATGTAACTTATAGTCCAGAACTGTAACATGGTGCATCTCAGTAAATATTGTTAACACAACACAAGAGCTTTGGTCACTAGAAAAGGTCACATATGAACACCTTAAAAATTAAATTTTCCTATTGATTATAATGCACCCTCCATGTATAAATGAGAAGAGAAAATTTTATTCCTAATAGTTTCATCTATTTTGTAACATTCCTGAAAGATTACTTTTGTAATACCGACCTTTCTAAGAATGTAAAAGCAATTCTTTTGCTCAATGTTATAAAGGTTTCCCAAGAAATTGTTACATGCTTAGTATCCTTATTTAACATTTTCTTCCTTAATATTGCTATGCATTCACAGCAATTACATTATGTTATCAAAAAAGTAACTATTTTTCAGATTTTTTAAAAATTAGGCCTTCATAGCTTAATTTTAATTTAACTCTAATTACAGAAATGTAGTAAGATTTGCACTAAAAATTTTCAAATGAAATATTATAAATTTAAACAAATTGTAACCTGATAACATACAATTATAGTGTACTAAAGAACAAAAGGTTTAGTAAAAAGTAACTCCAAATTCCATAGCATAAAATAATGGATTGAATTTCATTGCATCTTGTTAACAAAGTAAATGCAAATTGAAGAACAGGTTGAATGATTGCAATATGAGAAAACTGTGTTCATGTTCTGTATATTGATACTAAGTAAATGATAATAAATAAAATGTCATGAGTACCTACTATGTTCTTAATATACAGAGACCATCTTTAATTTTCATGACATACATCTCAAGAGCTGGAATTGCAATTATTATGGTATTGCAAATAAGGTAAACTCCTTAAAGAAATAAATTAACAGAGACTGAAATAGACATTACTAAAAAGAGAGGAAAAAAGAAAGACTGAAATTTAGTAAAACCAGTGCCAGTTCTTTAGTGCAAAATTTCATACCTTTGTACCTTGGAGAAGGTTTTTGCAATTCATTTCAATAATAACAGTTTAGAACATGAAATATGCTATAAATATGCTGTAAATCACTAAGAAAGTGAACAAAACATATGTACAGATAGCACACAAATGATCAATGCAAAATAAACAGACAAAGTATGCAACACAGCAAAAAGGAAGGGGCAGAGGTGGAACAGAAGGATGGTAGCATGTAGTAGTAATTTGAGATTCTTTTGTAAATTAAAAATGTCTAACCTTTCCTATGGGCTCCCTGCAGGGGCAGAGAGAGCCAGCAGATCCGCCTCTTCCTGCCAAGGGCCACCACCCAAAGGCCCTTTCCTAGAGGCACCAGCATGGAAGAAAGAGCCACACATATCCGCCTCAGCTTGCTGGGTGCTGGCACCAGAAGACTCTTTGCTACGAGGGCACAGCACAGGCAGAGAGATCCAGCAGATGCCTGCTGGGCACTGCCACCATAAGGCCCTTTCCTACAGGTGCCCAGCATGAGGAGAGAGAGCCAGACAGATCCGCTTCTGCCAGCTGGGCACTGCTCCTGGAAGACCCTTTCCTATGGCCACACAGCACAGGCAGAGAGAGCCAGACAGATCTGCCTCTGCCTCCAGGTGCCACCACCAGAAGGCCATTTCTTGGGGCAGTCAGTACAGGCAGACAGAACCAGCAGATCTGCCTCTGCCTACAGAGGGCTGCCAATGGAAGGCTTCTTCCTGTAGGTGGACAGCAGGAGCAGGGACACACAGCCAGGTAAGTCCTGTGCATCTGTAGGCCACCGTTGGAGGCCCTTGCTTCCTTTGGGCAGCCATCACTAATTGCAGAATTAGACAAATACACCTCTGTGTGTCTGCCACCATTGCAGGAGTCCCAAGACACATAGGCTGAGAGAAGCAGCCCCACCTCCATGCACCTCTGATCATCAGGGAAGCCACAGTGTAGCTGCACAGGTCTGGAGAAGCCTGCTCCACACCCAGCTGCCTGTCCCATCACTCTACACTGTGGAGGGGCGGCCAATGTGGGAAGTGCCTGGGACCCCACAAGCAGCTTGTTGGGAGGAACCCAAGAGAATGTCAAGATGAAGGAGCAAAAGGCAATCTCAAACATCTAGCCCACACTGAACAAGTCTGAGATACAGTCATGGAAGAAAATGGAATTCACACACCTCAAATCTCTGAGAGGATAGCAACTGAAGTAAGGAAACAATTTCATGAGATTTTAAAAGCAGTCAAATCAGAAATAACATCTCAGGTAAAAGAAGAAATCATGAATGTACTGAAAGAATTGTTCAGCAGGTCTATGGAAGATATAGACAAAAAACAGGAGCATAGGAAAATGATAGAAACCTTGAATGAATATAGAAAGGAATTACAATGCATGAAACATTCAAAGAGAGATCAGGAAATTAAAAATTCAATCAAAAACTAGAAAAACCACTTGAAAGAGACTGAAGATAGACTTTCAAACCTTGAAGATAGGATTGCAGCCAGTGATCCTGGAAGGAAAGCTCTCTTAAAAATAACACAGAATCAGGAAATAAAAACTCGATGGCTGCAAAATGATGCAAAGAAGCATAATTTACAAGTGATAGGTGTTGGTGAAGAAGCAATGTTCAATACAAATTAAATTAAAAGGCTATTTACAGAAGTAATCCAGAAAACTCCCAATCATGGGAAATGGATCTTGCATGCAGATAAGTGAGGCATATAGGACACCAACTAAGCCATAACCAAAGTAAATCTATATGTAGACATATAATAATCAAGATCCCAGAAATTCAGCACAAGAATAGAATATTAAAATCTGTTAGAGTAAATAAAGAGATTACTTATAAAGGAAAAACCAATCAGAATCACAGTTTACTTGTCAACACGAACCATCAAGTCAAGAAGAGTTTGGAGTGAAGTGTTTTAAACGCTGAAAGAAAAAAACTTCCAATCCAGATTGATCTACCCTGCAAAACTATCTTTCAAAATTGATGGAAACAAAAGATACTTCCATGATAAAGAAGAACTGTAGGAATTCATGACTACCAAACCAACCCTACAGATGGATATTCTAGAGAAGGGGAAAGATGACCATGTTTCCGGGAACAGCAGCAAAGGAGGATTATGAAACAAGACAGGCAATTGAATGAAGGGGGAAAGTGGAGGGTCAACAACAGGAGGACAGCATGGCAGAGACAAACCAATGTATGCTGGTTGTATCCATTATTAATGTAGATGGCCTAAGGTCAGCAGTAAAAAGAAACACAGGGAGAATAGATCAAGAAACAAGATCCATCAATATGCTGTATACAAATGGAAAGGATATTCATAAACTGAAAATGAAAGGAGAGAAACAATTGTTCCAAGTGACAGAAGACCAGAAAAAAAAGCAAGAGTAACTTGCCCATCGACCACAGAATGGATAAGAAAGATATGATATTTTCATGCAGTGGTAAGATATGCAGATGTAAAGTAGAGTAATCTCCAGGCTCTTGTAGGTAAATGGACCCAACTGGAGATCATTGTTCCTGGGTGAAATATTTTGAACTCACATGTGTGAACCTCAGCATAAGAAACAGAAGACGTTAATAGGATCCAAAAGCAAATAGTTATTTTAAGAGTTATAGGGGAGAAAACACCTTGGAGGGAAAGGTGGTAACTACCATTAATTTCTTATTGTCTTGTCTTGAATTCTTGTGTTGTTTTCACAATTGTGTTAGGTTTGCCTTTGTTCTCTCTTGTTTTGTTAGATTTTACTCTGATGATAGGGGAAGCTATCTTGAATATAATGGGATATATCATTGTAATCTTGGTTTCCTATTATATTGCTTTGAAGTCTTATAATGCTTTCATTCATTTTAATTGGTTTTATTCTGTTTTGTTTGATTTTATTATGTGTGATGATATGGATGACTTTCATGAGGAAAATGAGATATTATAGGAGTCATTGTTCATTTCCTGTTATTTGGTTTTGAAGTCTTATAATGCTTTCATTCTTTTGAATTATTTTATACTATTTTATTATATTTGCTATTGTTGTGTGTGAAGATACGCTCAACTATTTTGAAAAAAAACAAGAAGAGTCATTATGGTGGCCACTGTTGATGTCCTGTTCTCTTGTTGTGAAGTACTATGTTGCTTGCATTGTTCTGTTCTGATTTGCTTTCTTCTGTTTTGTTTTGTTTTGTTTTGTTCTCTTTTGTTTTATGCTCTTTAAATTAAAAAAATTAAAATTTGAAAGAATAAAAATAGAAATGTCTAGTTCCAAAGATATTTGAAGTGCAACAGAGAGAGATAAAAAAACTGAAAATTATTCCGTAAATTTTAGGATCACGAGGTTAAAGCAAATATTTCCTAACCAGTGAAGATAAAATCAGTTTGCAATACATAGACAAATGAGGAGAAAGAAAATAGAGACGAAATAATGATTTTCTTAAAAAGCTTTGATGATCCAGGATAAGAATACAGTTATAGTTGAAGTTGGTTGGCTACTAAAGCAAATTAGATTTATTCATTTAATTTTCTTGTTGTGCCTGAAACTCAAACTTACTATTAACCTGAGAAACAACCAAAAGAGAGAGAAACTTCCTTGAAGAGACAAAAAAATAATAGAGTAATGCTCTGGAGAAAGCAATCAAATTAACTGATAGAAAGTTTAGCTTTAAGCAAGTAACCAAAATGCCTTAAATTTTAAATTAATAAGTACAGGATGACACTGGATATGCATAAATTTGGGGTTGTTAAGTAATATAAGAGAGAAAATAAGAAGCAGGGAGTCCAACATTAGCAGACATTATTTAGATTGGGTATTGTGAAAATTGAATATCATCCACAATTATATGTAAAAATTATAAAAGCAAAAAAATTAATAAAGCAACATTAAATATGGAGCTTACTTTCTAGCAGGATAAGTGAAACCAGGGTAACTAAAATTCCATTCTTAAATACAATTTATCCCTCCTTTCTCAACATATACATACTATTTTGCTTGTTTCTCCTTTCATATTTCCATGAAGGTGATATTGACCAAAATATCAACATTCAGCTGGGGCTTCTTTCCACAGATTATCTAGGCTTTGAAGCAACCATCAAGGGTTGTGGAATGGTTTGGACTAAATGCATGAACAAGGTGATGAGGAGTATAAACCAGTAACATCCATCTTCTTCTCCTGTATACAAATATACTTTTCTTATTAAGAAAAACAAACAAGCAAAAAAAACCCCATTATGAACTCCCTAAAGTGGACCTGCTTTCCATCACATAATGACTACATTTGTCATCACTGAGGCCAAGTACCCAGCACACCTCATTTAAAGGATGAGAGGTTTATTTGGTTCATGATTTCAGAGGTCTTACTACATGACTGGATGGATCCAAGGCAGAAACTCTATGGTAAGGGACAAGGCTGAGCAAAGCTGCTTAACAGCATGGTGAAGGGGAAGAAGAGCATAGAACGCCAGTGAAAGACACATCCTCCAAATGCATATCCACAGTGATCAACATTCAATTAGGCTTCCTCTCCTAACAGCATACCCTGCCAAGAACACCAATGGATTAATCCATGATGAGCATAGCACCTCCATAATCCAATCACCACCTTGGCAATAGAAATCCAGTCAAATTAACAATTGATACGAACTGTCACAGGGAAAACAAAATACTTTAAAGATGGGTAAAATCAACACTATCTATCATTTCTCAAAATCTATTCTTTGACTATGTAACATTAAAAGTTATGTAAAAATTTGAAATTCATGTTCTTCAACTACTTTGCTGATTATTTTCATACTAAACTACTTACAACTTTTACCTCTTAAATATATTTTAAAATACATTTGTACTGAATGACAGTAGGTAGTAAATATCTCAAATAAAGTTTATAACAGCTTTTGACTTTCAGGAATAAATGTAGACAATAAAATCTTACTGTTTATGGTGCGAAAATACACAAATGTTGTTCTATGTATGTTGCTAAAAGAAGTAGATTTATCACACATTCTATAAATTTCATTTTAGTTTTATGGAACTAAAATCATCTGTCCACACTTCAAGTGTTTAATTACAACTTTTTCCATATTTAATTATGTTTCCTTCTGAACAACAAGCACTGTTCATTCAGTTAAGTTCATTTTGTGATTGACATCACATGGATTCACTGAGGCAGAAGACAATGTATTAAGGGGAGTCAAGGTGGGCAGAAAACTCAGAGCATACAGTCATTATCCTGGCCAAGTCATCTGTTCCTTTATCTTTATAAGAATAGCTTAAACATTTCATTAATATTTTTCTTACTAAGCATGGTAGGAAACATGGGTGTATGATATGCATGACTTTTAGGCTATACAATAACAAAGTGTAAAAATTCACTTGACTTCTCAGAGTGACAATTTGAATTTACTTAATATATAGTTAGTTTTCTTGAAATTAAACAATTAATCAGCCAGCAGCTATGTGAATTATAAATTATTCATACTTACCATACCAATGAACATTAATCAATTATAAAGAGATACAGAAATTAAGATGAAGAGAGAGTTAACCATGGCCTTTTAATATTGAGACTCTGCTAACCCAGTCTCTTTAAACATATTTGATTTGTGTAATGACATCAATATGCACAGCTATGCCTGCTGCTCAAGTTTGCAACAAAATAACCAATTTATGAGTATACATATGCTGTCAACCAGTAACAAGCAACGCTCATCAAATATCTGTAGTCTTTGACTAAGGGCTTATTAGAGCTCTTTCAAATTATTGTACCTTATTAAACATTTATGATTAACTCTCCTGGCTTCCCAAAGAATTTGAAGCATACTGAAAAGCATCTTTAAAATTCTTTCATAGTTTGAATACAAATAACTTTGTATAATAAAAATATACATATATGCATACATATAAAATTATAATGATAACAAAAACAAAACATTCACCTAGACAATAGCCCAATTCAGATATACTGTATCATTAGTTGGGACACAAATTCAGCAACATATACACAACTTATAATCATGTGATAAATTTAACCCAAAGCATAAGATTTCTCTATTAGGCAAGTACCCATTCTGATTCATTAATTTTAAATAAGTCAGGAAAAGAACTGTGTCTCCAAGTCTGCATTTTTACCAAGAGTAAAGCAACGGAATAATAAGCATATATTGATGGCAAATTGGGGCTTGAATTATAGGAGGATGGAATTAATCAAAGTAAGAAAATTGGAATCGTCATTTATTTATAGCTATCAAATGTTAGTGCCAGGTGTTATGTGGAAATAGACTTGAATTTGTACTTCAGTTCATGCTTTAGAGAAATAATTAGCTTGTTTCTGAACCCCTTAACAAGAAGAAAGGACCACTGACAAGTATCATTGAATGTCCCATTTCAATAGTCCTTCAAAATGTGAGAAAATAGAGAATTTAGTTTACAATGTGAGGAATTAAAAAAAAATATTCTCTACTTTTCTTGGGTCTCTACTTATAATTTTTTTCATTTTCTGTATGCCTTGAATATTATAAGTGACACAGTACCTATACCTTGAACTGATGTCATATGTGGGGAACAGTACCTGAAAATGCTTCAGTAAGTATGTGGTACTGTTAGCCATTTTGAGTCAGTAGAGAGCACTATTGGTACTCAAAGAATTAAACCTAGTAGGTATTTCTTGCTCAGCAGGCAAAAGATTGCAAAATCGTCAAACTTCATATGGTCAGCTTGAAAAGTCACAAAGTGCATGATAGTCCCTTCCTATAAAATGAATCAGCATAGATCCTCAGAGTTCCTGAACCATGTCAGCCCAACACTAAGTGCTGTGAAAAATACAGAAGAATATCAAGTGTAATAGCTGTAATATAAAGAGCCTGAGATAAAATTTTTATTAGTACAAAATAATACCCTTCAAAGGAGTAAGTTACATGCAATAAAGGATGCTACAGAACAAAGTGATACTACTGATATGTTAGACTTCCTCAGTGATCAAGTGTAGAGTTTTAGATCCCACTCAATGCCTAGTGAATCAGAACCTATGTTTCAGTAAGTGTCAAGATCCTTTGATTCATATTCATATTCAAATTTTAGAAGTCCTGTCTTAAACATTTGCATAGGAAAGATGATGCTTAAATCACTAGTTAAACTGATGAGTAAACTAAAGAATAAGCTAAGAAAGCAAGAGGAAAAAGGAACCAGGAAATTTCAGGCAAATAGAAGACATCAAAAGCACAGCACGAAAGCATCTAAGAAGTTTTCCAGGAAAAGTTTAGTTTATAAATTTTGCTAAGGCAAAGGATTTACTCAAAGATTAGCAAAAGTTAACACTTGAAATTTAGAAGGGGACTTGATAAGAAATGGTTTCACACTTAGGTTGAGAAGAATCACTAAGTAGTTATATAGAGAGAAGAAATTTCTGATAAATGTGATTCACGGTTCAAATTCTCTCCTTCAGAACCAAAATACCTATCTCCTTAGCTCCTATGAGCATTGCTGCTTGGTGTTTCAATTACCATCTCTGAGAATTGACTTCAGTCAAAAAGAACTGCTTCATAAAAGTTTATACCCTCTTCTTGGAGGTGGGCCACATTCAATGGTGATTAATATGGCGATACAAAAGCTGGACCTTCTGGCTTCCAGCAGACCTCTTTGGATAAGCAAACATTCTGACTTTGGAACTCTCTGTAATACCCTAGATGGCCATCCAGATGAGTTATCTGGTAAAAGTGCTTCTCATTACTTTCTCTCCCGTCAGTCTCTCTCTTTTCATTCTCTTACCCAAGAGAGATTCTCAAAAAATTTCTTGCATACAATTCTGTATATTGATCAGTTTTTTAAAAAGCTCAACTCATACTATTTTCTGTAAAACAATGCTAATTCAAAATATAGTCCTTTTGTGGAATTATCATTACTTTATTAATACACTTTAAGTACTCAGATAATATCTACATCTCTTACATGTGAAGAATATACTGTACCTTCTTTAAAAAACACACCAAAATCAATACAGACTTTATAATATAATAAGCATTTAACTCATACTTTATCAAAATTATTTATTTAAAATCCATTTATATTTTTAATTTCTCTGATGTATAAGAGAATAAGAAAAATCTTACAAAAGCATTTATTAGCGAAGAATCAGATTGCAACCCTGATCATCATCAGATCAGCTCTTTCAGCTCTTCCTGTTACAGCACTTGGAACATAGTAGGTACTCAATAAATATCAGTTGACTTGATTAATATTATAAATCACAGTATTTTACATAGTACAGTGCAGTTCAGAAAGTACGTAATGTCCTTATGTAATGCTCCCAATAACATTCACAATAAGTACATACAGAAATGCCTGAAGTTTTAGAAATATGATTTTTCAGAACTATTCCCCCAAAATCCTGAATTGGAACATCTATCAGTTTTTATTGTTTCCCAAACTTAAATATATTTTTAATTTCTAGAATCTCCCAAGTGATGCTGGTTTCTTCACAACAAGAAGTACAAAATAAACCACAAACACTATTGTTATGCAACTCCTCTAGAGATTTTCATGTGTTGTTACTCAGATTGTTGTTACCAATTTTCATATGTTCTATTAACAATTTCAGTCAGTCTGGGGCACAGTCCAGATACTGACCCCTTATAAGTACCAATAATTAAGAACTGCCACAGTAAATGCCACAATAGATGTACTCTGAAGAGTACATACCCATGAAATGCCAGAAAAACGACTTCTGTCTCAATGTAGTGCTAACATATTTTAAAAATTAAATACAACCTACCTTGGAATAAAATAAAATTTGTTCCTGAAGACAAAATAGAATTGCTTCAATCACAACAAAGATTGGATTAAACACTGAAATTATCTAAAACTGTCTCAGGATACAAGGAGCCCTACTTAGTTTCTAAAAATTCTGTACAAAAGTTTAGATACTTGAATCAGAAAAAGAACATGGGTAAACATGAGTTGACTACATTCACGATTCACTGGTAATGACTTGGGACTTTTTAACAAACTCTTTCCCTAGGGATTCCAGAACATTCTTCATCCATTCTCTAAGCAACCATTGTATCATGTCTGGAAATTTCCTTTCCAACTTCCTTCTAAATTTGAAGAACCTTCTATGTCGCATTCCCCAATTCCCATGCAAAAGTCTAATAGCATTACTATCAAAATAACTTTCTCATACTTGAATTCTTATGCTTTGTTTTGATGGCAACCCACAAATATATCTCTGAAAAATTATAGCCACACATCATGAAAGGTGAGAAATATAGGTGTATTTGGCCACATATGCATAACATCAGTTTTTCAACATCACGCAGCAGGCGGTAAAGCACGAAGTTTCAGCTGATGTGGCCTCAGCCGCTAGATGCCGCTGATGTGTCTGGAGGCATAGGAAGTGATTTTTATATTACTATAAAGGCTTACATCTTGGAAAATAAAATGCTGTTACTATGGTGACCTGCTGAGATTATGGATAATGAGAGTACCATGTTTTCCACTCTCTAAGGAGCTATTGTTCTCCACATATTGCTCTATGCTGAACATTACTGACCTTCAAAATGCATCAGAATCATTGGTACTTTCCTTTTGAAAATAAAGGATATTTCATTAGTACTTTTGTGAGAATTAGAAGATGTACACATAGTTATTCACACACACAATATGGAAAATAACCATTATTGAATGCATTTATCTTATGCAGGTATAAAGGTGTGAGTACATGATGTCATAGTTTCTACTACTTTATGTGATACCATATTTGTTAAAGTTCTCTATCTACCAAGACAGAAGAATTGAAAGAACTAGCTAATATATGTCATCTCTGTAATAGCATTAAATATCTACTAGGAATAATTGCATAAAACAGCATATTTTCATTGAAACAGGAATGAAAGAGATTTCCAGTTTAAACAGAAAAAAATCATGAAATAGACATCAGTATTTTCCTTAGAAATCTCGTAATGGATAAGAAAAACAAGTCACAGGGAAATGGAAATCTTTTATATGAAGCAGTTTGGAATATATGCTGGAAGAAATCAAAAAGATAAATTACAATATATTTACTAACTGTTGATTTTAATATCTTCATAGAAAATCTACAAAATTAAGGTGTATGTTTATATATTTCAAAAACTAAATATAAAGAAAATTTTCAATGACTGCTGTGATATTTTACAAGATTATTTCACAGAAAAATATTCCTCCAAAATAATCATTTGAACTTACATAGTCCAAGGAAATAAAAATAAATATATCTCAAACACCAACCAATGTAGGAATTAATTACCAGATTTTTCATGTCAAAAGACTTTATATAATCACTAATGAGTGGAAAGTAATAAATATGTCAGCTTTCATAATATATGATAAATTCTCATTACCCTAGAAAACTATACCTAGTCATTCCTTTCAAAAACTATCACTGAGCTGCCTACACTTAAAATGAATTTGATCTGCTATCTCCTTGGACCTGGTCTCCAATGATATTAAATGATTCATAGAAATCATAAAGTGGTATATATTTCTTAGCAGTAGTTGCAGTTTTAAAAACAAATGTAAGAATGCAGCTGACAAAAATATCTGAAAATAAATGTCCAGGGACATTGTTAGAATACTAAGTTGTTATTTGAGTCATAGTTTTCCAAAATACAGGAAATTCTGAATGTACAATTTTGTGGTCACCCCTATCCAGCTGTCACTCCCATGAAAATATAATGGAGATATCATGGGACTATAAACAGTGGTGTTATATACCCTACCATGTGTTTTCCTCTCTAAATTCCTAAGACTATAATAAAGAAAATTAAAGTACCAAAAAACTAGGTTGCTTAAAGGAGCAGAAATTTATTACCTCGCAGTTCTGGAGTATAAAAGTATAAGATCAAATATCAGCACGATCATGCTTTCTCTAAAACCCTTATATAAGGAAAGCTTTCCTGCCTTTTCCTTTGGTGGCTAGCTGCAAATCTGACATTCCTTGGTCTGCAGCTGCCTAACTGTAATATCAATTTTACCATCTTACGGTATTCTCTTTGCATGTCCTGTTTTTACATGGGTGTCTTCCTATAAGGACATTGTTATAGTCTGGTAGAGACCATTCCTATTCTATTATGATTTCATGTTACCTAATTAAAGGATATTCTATCTACAAAGGTCCTATTTTCAAATAAGATCACATATGAAGTAATGGGAGTTAGGACTTCAATACATCTTTTTTAGGTCACAAACTTGAGCCCGCAATTATCGCAACAATACCAGAAAATAGAAGGCAGAACATCAGATCTTTTAAATTGCTGTTTTTCTTATCTTTGCATGCAAAGCTTTGCATATATATAATAATATTTAAAATATCTATCATTGGTTTTATGAAGCAATATTGTGAACACTGAAAATGGGCTTTAGTGAGTAAAAGTTAGGAGGTACTAGTGACCCCCAAAATATAAAGAATTTTTCATGGTTTTCCTGATACTTATGTATAATCAGGTAACAATGTACTTGCATAAAATATTCTCAAGAAGCATTTTGTCATTTGCAATTAAAAGTTACATATTGGGAAGGATGCTGTGAACATTTATTTTGAAGAAATGGATTATTCTAAAAATTTACTTCATTTGTATCAGGGAATACATAGCACGTATAACACTCTGAAGTGTTTCACATAGTTATAGAAATAAAACAAAACAAAGTTTGTAATTTAAGAACTCCTCAGATAAACCATTAAAGCCTAACTGGCATTCCAGTTGTATTTGAGCAATGCAAATTTTCCAAATTTTCAACATATATTCTCATTATTGTCTCAACATTATACTAGAGAGACAACACAATGACTTTAAACATTTCAAGAGAACAAAATTATATTTATTCATTCATTGATCTATTCATGGTTTCATCTTCATCCATGAAGACTACCAAATTCCAGGCATTGTGATAGGTTCTGGATTTACATAGTCCCCAGACCTGACAATAAAACTAGGGTATGATGATACGTGTGCTGAATCCTAACCAGATTATCAAGCTTGGCCAAATATTTATTGAATATACAGAGAGTCCCTTATAATAGAATTTAAAGAATTCAAAAGGCACTGAAAAATATATACTTTGTAAATTACATTTTGATTAGTTTTCACAACACTGATGCTAATGTAATTTTCTTTTGGTTTCCAAGAGAAGCTTTGGGTTGCTATTGCAAGTATTTAATAGAAATATGCAGCCACATTTCTGGCAGCCTACTGGTAATCACCTATATGACTTGTCAATATCACAAATTAAACATGCTCGACACTAAACCTATCATCTTCATTCTCTAACTGCACTTATTTGTGTGCTTCTGATTTATCTTTTTGATACCATCACCTTTCCATCACCCAGGCTTAAAAATCAATCCACAATCTTTTCTTCTGTTTTAAACATTCCCTTTGTAAGAATTCTCATTCAAGCTCCCACTTTAATGCCACAATATTTTCATATTCTCTATTCTTTAGTTCCACTGATGACCTCCTTGTTACTTTTCTTAGAACACTTGCTTTCTAAACACTCTCCCAGTTCAAGTTTCTAGCATATTTATTTCATTGAAGCACAAATCCTATCATTATATTTCCTTAAACCAAAATCTTTTCTTTTTCCCTTTGGGCCAGAGGATAAAGCCTTTTGTCTAGCGCTCAAGGTCTTCCATAATTGCTCTCCTATCTCTATTTCCTATCTTCCTAATGCTCATCATATCCAGAGCACTATTTTTAAACTAAAATACCTGCTGTTGAGCCAAGCATTCCCAAACCACAGTGCTACTTATGGTGGTTCTCAGAGACATGTCTTTATCTTAGGTCTTATTATTCAATCATACTAATTATTATCTTTTATTATGTAAAAGGCATAACTAAATTGATTTATTGAAATTAAATTATATATTTCCAAATCATTCAAAACTCACACCCACATTATATTAAAATAGAGAAAAAGACATAAAATCTTTCAAAATTCCAAAATTGAGTGATTATTTGCACATTTAATGCTTCCATTACTGATAAGAGAAAAGTATGAGTGTAGATTTTAATATTTTAAAAACTACCTAACAAATTCTTCTTTGAACAAGATAAATTATAAAAATCCATAACCACAGTATTCTGAAATATTTCATAACAGAATTCTTTTAGCATACCAAAGAGTAAAACACAACAAAGTAGCAATTAGATTTATAACCATTATTTTGCTAACATAATGATACGTCCATTAACTCATAACATTTTCATATTTAACATATTTGATATAATCATATAAGGAATATGGGGTTGGTGTGAAGCAAAAAGAGAAGTTAAATCTCCTAGGTATATAATGTTAAGAAATTTAATAATTTAACTTTGATATAGTCAGAATTATTGTTCCTCTATGTCAATGCTTTTACAATGAAAACTGTGCAAATGGAAATAAAGTTGATTTGTTTACATTTACTTTTATTATTTCAAATAAATACTATAATTAAAATTTTTAATGATGATTAATAAAAAAGGTTTGTTAATGAAAAGTGATAATTTAGTAATTTTGTTTGATGAAGTTATAGTCACTTGATTGATTTTATTCCTTAACTTTTTTATATGACATTATAAAGGAGGAAAATGCAAGAGTTTTCTATGAAAACAGCCATTGAGAGTTTTAGTCGATATAGTTAATAAATGAAAAGTGGCATGCATATTATTTAAAAATAAATAATGGTGATTAGTAAAATGTAAAAAGATAAATCAAAAGTTTAGCTGGCTGGAGATATAGCATAGCAGCACAAGCACCTGACTGGCAAGGTTGTAAGTTTGATTCCTGGTACAAGACAACAAAACAAAACAACAAAAAATACTTTATCTGACAACCATCAGGAGTCAGGACAGACTTTCTGAAGGTCAGATATTACTCCAAAATGACATTTGATTGTCATTTATTTAAAAATGCCTTCTCAATATTTGTTGTATAAGGAGGTGCTTGTTACCCAGTTTATCTCATATCTAAATAGGATCTCTCATTCCATGAGTTCATGTAATGCAGTTAAGGTTCAAAGTTTAAATTATGTATTCATATTAATGTAGGTTGCAAGTGACTGAACAGAAATTACAACGTTGATCAGTTCATGAAGACCATACTATATAACTTTTACATTATATTTTGTAAGAAAATTCAATATTCTAAAAAATCTTACATAAAAGAAGTTACTGCTTTAGATTTTTATATATAATTTACAAGAGATAGTTCTAGATAGATTTAGTTGGAATATTCTTAGAGACAAAGAAAAGGACACTGTTTATGTAAGTAAGAGAATTCGTGGGTCTGTTATGACAGAATGTAGTTTGGTCTCCAGACAACCTTTCCAAGTTTCTTTCCAAGTAACTTTCCAAGGTTACTTTCCAAGTCTTCCTTTTCAAGCGTAGTGTCCCCATTGGTATGTCATTTTTTCAATGAACACATCAGCCATTTTAGGCATCTACCTTTCATTGTACAAAAGCATTTCACAATAAAGGCAGATCATAATCATATACTAATCATAGATTTAATATTTGTGCTTCCTCTTTCATCAGTGCCCTAAAGAACACAAGAGTTGTGGAGTCAGACAGACTTACATTCAGTTTTTGCTCTTTCATTTATGAGTTGGAGCACAGGACACAGGGACTATTATTTACTCATCTTTGTGCTAATCTTAGCATTTGAAAAATAGGAAAATTAACAGGAACAACGTAGAGTTGTGGACAATTTTGAAATAGCTAGTGTATGAAAAGGATTTATCTAATCTTGAATTCGTAGTGGACATTCATTGTTCTGTGTGTGTGTGTGTGTGTGTGTGTTGGCCTCATACTGCTTATCAAAATATAATTTTCAAAAAGCTGTTACTTTCATACAAATAATAGGTGAATGTATATCAAATATTCTACTTCTTAATAATGTACCAAATAAAATGCTACGACTAGTCAGATTCCACATGTGAATGAAATTATGTAGTTTGTATATATCTGTACCAGGTTCATTGTCACTTAACAGATTGAATATAGATAACAATAATTAAATGTGGAAATCAAAAACCCAAAAGAAAGGATTTTTAAAGTTTTCATCATAAAGAAATGATAAATGCTTGAGGAAACAAACATTTAACGTGATGTAAGCATTTCATAGTATACACATATCTCAAAATATCACATAGTAATAAATAAAATTAATTTAATATTTAAAAAGAATGCTTCCAAAATAATTTGAAATACAAACATATTTGTTGGCTGTCAAGAATCAAACTGACCAACAATACATTTTAAATGTAATGTTTTGAATGTCTGAGAGTAAAATGTAATATTTGAGGTTATATTTTTTATAGAAGAAAAATCAACATTTTTCTACTGGAAAAAAATTTTTTGCTTTGGACAAAAATAATTTGCATTGCTATTAGTTTTCCACAGGTTAACTTCTACCTCTACTGAATAGTAAAACAGCTTAGTCAGTAACAAGTTAATCAAATGTTCACACCATTTTACAATTAAATAATCACAGACATTCCATTAGACAATGCCTAGACATGAACCAAAAGGACATCCATAATCTTTTGTGAATTCCCTAATCTTAATCATGCTATAAAAAGTATAAACCTTTAATTTTTTACTCTCTATCTGTTTCTGCACATACAATTCCCAGATTTCACTCTGTCTACAAGTTTTTTTGTCAAACTACACACATTTATTTCTGAAAATATTTCCTTGTGTATTTATAATTTCCTCTTTCAGCATCATTTTGTTTTGATATTGTCTATACTGCAGCAATTAAAATAACATGTTCCAGATGTAAATGACTCCTCACAAGTTGTATGATAAGAGTCAAGTCTCACTATTATGGCTAAATCTCAAGTTTTCTCCTCTGAAAGACTAAGAAAGTAAAGACGTCTTTATTGAATTGTCCCAGTGGCTAATGGATGCAACATAAAATGTTTCAGAGATATAACAGATGAGGACAACATTCATTGAGCCTTTGGTTGTAGCCAACAGAAGAAAATAGGAAGGTAAATGAATGTTAGGCAAATTGGTAATAATGAAGATAGATGTTTGGGTAATAATGTGGATAGATGCTTGTGAAGCAAGCATTAGAGATCAGATAAATACTAGTTTAAACATCAAGAAGTAGCATATTTATTGGTTTTAGGCAAACAGCATACTTTCTTTAATTAAATGACTTTATTCATATTTTTAATACCATTTTAGAATAAAGAATAGTGAGATTAACTCTTCAATGAAATTGAAAGGAAAGCAATTCTTCCTAAGTCATTTCTGGAAGCAAGCATTACTCTAGTACCAAAACCAGAGAAATATCCAACTAAAAAAGAGAACCATAGGCCAATCTCCCTATTAAACATAGATGCAAAAATTCTCAATAAAATATTAGCAAACAGAATACAGCAAATCATCAAGAAGATTATTCACCCTGAACAAGTGGGATTCATCCCAGGAATGCAGGGATGGCTCAACATATGTAAATCAATAAATGTAATCCACCATATCAATAGAGCCAAAAGTAAGAACCACATGATCAACTCTATAGATGCAGAAAAAGCTTTTGATAAGGTCCAACACTCATTCATGATAAGGACCTTACAGAGAATTGGAACAGACGGTCTTTAAATCAATATGATAAAGGCTATCTATGACAAACCTACAGCCAGTATCATATTAAATGGCCAAAAACTGAAAGCCTTTACCTTAAAATCAGGGACAAGACAAGGATGTCCCCTATCACCACTCCTATTCAACATAGTATGGAAATACCAGCCAGAGCAATTAGACAAGAGAGAGAAATAAAAGGAGTAAAGATAGGAAAAGAGGAAGCTAAACGATCATTATTTGCAGTTGACATCATACATTACATAGAAGACCCCCAAAGCTCCATTGAAAAACTCCTAGATATAATAAATAAATTCAGCAATGTAGCTGGATATACAGTCAATACTCAAAAACCAATAGATTCCTATACACTAGCAACAAAAATACTGAGAGAGAAGTAAGAGAAGCACACCTTTCACACTAGCATCCAAAAAAATGAAATACTTAGGAATTAACCTCACAAAAGACGTAAAACAGCTATGCAAGGAAAATTATAATACCCTGAAGAAGGAAATCGAAGAGGACCTCAGAAAATGGAAAGGCATCTCCTGTTCATGGATAGGAAGAACAAACATTGTAAAAATGGCCATTCTCCCAAAATTACTATACAGATTCAATGCCATCCCAATCAAAATACCACTAACATACCTCATAGATCTAGAGAAATCGCTCATAAAATTCATCTGGAACCAGAACAGACCTAGAATAGCAATGGAAATTCTAAGCAGCAAAGGCAAGGCAGGAGGCATCACAATCCCTGATTTGAAATTATACTAGAAAGCTACAGTAATAAAATCAACATGGTACTGGAATAAAAAAAGATGTGAATATCAATCAAATAGATTAGAAGATACAACCACAACCACAAACCTACTCAACCACCTTATCTTTGATAAAGGGGCCAAACATGTTCGCTGGAAGAATGACAGTCTCTTCAACAAATGGTGCTGGAAAAATTGGCTGTCCATATGCAGAAGACTAAAACTAGACCCATGTCTATCACCATGTACTAAACTAAAATCTAAATGGATCAAAGATCTAAATATTAAAACATAAACACTAAATCTGTTGAAAGACAAAGTAGGTAAAAACCTCTAATATATAGGGGTAGGTAGAGAATTCATGAACAAGAATAAAACTGCACGAGATATACTTCCCAGAATCAATAACTGGGAACATATCTCATTAAAGAGTTTCTGCATGTCAAAAGAGATTTCCAGCAGAGTGAAAAGAAAACCCACAAATTGGGAAAAAATCCTAATAGATTGTCCCTCAGACAAAGGACTTCTGTCCAGAACTTATATAGAATTAATAAAAATCAGACCCTCGAAAATCAAAGCCCCAATCCAAAAATGGGCATCTGAAATGAATACACAGTTCTCAGATGAAGAATTATGAATGGCAAATAAATACATGAAACAATGTTCATTATCATTAGTCATAAGAGAAATGCAAATTAAAACTACACTGAGATTCCATCTCACCCCAGAAAGAATGGCCAGGATAGAAAAAACTACCAACAACAAGTGCTGGAGAGGCTGTGGGGAAAAGGAACTCTTCTGCACTGTTTGTGGGAGTGTAGACTGGTGCAGCCACTGTAGAGGTCAGTCTGGAGATTCCTCAAAAAGCTGGGTTTGGAAGTCCCATTTGACCCAGCTATTCCACTTCTAGGCATATTCCCAGAAGAACTGAAAACATCATACTACAGTGATATATGTGCACCCATGTTTATAGCCGCACAATAGCCAGATCTTGGAAACAACCTAAGTGCCCATCAACTGAGGAATGGATTAAAAAGTTCTGGCATTTTTATACAATGGAGTACTACTCAGCTATAAAGAATGATCACATTGAGATATTTATAAATAAATGGACATGACTTGAGATCATACTCATAAGTGAAATAAACTAAACACACATGTGTAAATACTGTATAGTCTCCCTAATATGAGAGTTGGTAAGAGTATATAAGATTTTATAGTAATCATGATTCCCCATTTCATTGCTTTGAAGGCTTTCAATGTTTTCATTCATCAGTTGGAATGGTTTTAATCTGTTTTGTTTGACTTTATTATGCGTGATGGTATGAACAGTGGTTTTGAAGAAAACAAAACATTATGGCAGCCATTGCTGATTTAATATCCTCTTCCTTAGAAGTCCTACCAAGTTTCTACTCTGCTATTACCATCGGTTCTATCATGTTGTGTCTTATTGGGATTTTAATATATGTGATAGTATAAACAAATCTTTTTATTCAAAATGAGATATTATAGTAGCCATTGATCATAGTTATTCGGTTCAGAATATCCTGTAATTCTATCATCCTCTTGAATGGTTTTATACTACTATTGTGTTATGTTTGATATTATTGTATCTGAAACTATGCTCAACTATAACAGAGAAAGAGATATTTTGACAGCTACTGTTAATGTCCGGTTGTCTTGTAGTAAAGTGTTGTGTTGCTTATGTTGTTCTGTTCTGATCTGCTTTGTTCTGCCCTCTTTTGTTTTATTCTCTTTAAAATAAAAAAAAGTAATAAGAACTGTAGAAGTAATAAAACCCAACATACATAATCGCTACTGTAAATGAGAGAGCAAAAGAAAGTGCTCTCTTAAGTGTGGAAGATAGATGACCATACTACTGTTTTTGTTAGATTGTTGAGCAGAACTGTTAATAGTCTCACTGTTTGAATGTCTACTTTGTATACTTTAATTTTGTAACTTGAACAACTATTTCCAAGATGACAGTATGTAATTTATCAATTAGTTATTTCTTAGTGGTTTGTTGTTGTTGTTGTTGTTGTTTTCTTTTTTTCCTTTGGAATTCTGTATTGTTGCTACTTTTTTTTGGTTTTGTTTGGTTGTTTTTTTTTTCTTTCTAAACAAAATTTTAAAAAAAAGAATAGTGAGATTCATTTTGAAAAAAATTAGTACATGCATCTAACATACCTTAATTATTTTTAGTTTCATTTCTCCCTTGCTCCATTCTTATCACCCTTTTTACTTTCCCTTCTTCCTGTCTCCCTCTCTCCTTTATCTCTTTTTCTCTTTCTTTCTTTCTTTCTTTCTTTCTTTCTTTCTTTCTTTCTTTCTTTCTTTCTTTCTTTTTCTTTATTTCTGTTTCTCATGTAAGAGGAAACCATATGACATTGAACTTTTTGAATCTGGCTAATTTTGCTTTACATAATGGTCTCCAGCTTCATCTACTTTCCTGAAAGTGATACAATTTCATTCTCTTTCATGGCTGAATAATAACCCTTTGGGTATATATCCCACATTTTCTTTACCCATTCATCTGTTGACAAGCATCTAGATGATTTTCACAAATTAGTTATTATATATTGTACTCTATAAATATAGGAGTACAAATATTGCTGCAATATGCTGCATTTAATTCTTTTAGGAATATATCCAGGAGAGGTATAGCTGAATCAAATGGTATTTCTATTTTTACATTTTCAAAGAATCTATACTTATTTCTGTAACAGTGGTAATAATTTACTTTCCTTTGGAGTGCTAAGAGGTTCCTGTTCCATGACATCCCTGCCAACATTCATTCTTTTTTGTATCTTGTTATAACCATTCTGACTATTGTAAGATGGAATTTCAAAGTAATTTTGATTTGCATTCCACTAATGACTAGAGATGCTGAATATTTTTTCATATACTTACTGGAAATTTGCATTTATTCTTTTGAGAGGTGTCCATTACATTTTTGCCCATTTTAAAAAATTGGTTGTTTTGGGAGGTAATTTTTTAGGTCTTTGTATATATAAAAAGTGAATTCTCTATGAGAAGAGCAGCTATCAAAGGTTTTTTTTTTCCCATTCTTCACAATGTTTCATTTGCTATGCAAAAGCCTTTTAACTTAATGTACTCCTATTTATTGATTCTTGGTATTATTATCTGCACTACTAGAGTACCACTGAAAAAAATTTTTGCTATGCCTATGGCTTTAAGTGTTTTGCCAATGTTGTCTTCCAGCAACTTCAAATCTTCTGCTTTTATATTTAGATTGTTGATCCATTTAGATTTTATTTTATTGCAGGGCAAGAGGTAGGAATCTAGTTTCAATTGTTTGGATTTAAAAATCCATTTTTTCCAGTACCATTTGTTAAAAAGGATGGTTTTTTTCCCAGGGTATGTCTTTGCTTACCTTGTGAAAAATCAAATGGTTGTAGGTGTATGAGTTTCTCTGTCTTCTGATTTATTACACTAGTCTATTTGCCTATTCTGTGGCAGTATAATGTGGTTTGTATATGGCTTTGTACTGTAATTTGAAATGCAATATTATGATGTCTCCAACTTTGCTCTTTTTGCTAAGATTGCTTTGCATATTGTTGGTCAGTTCTGGTTCCACATGAACTTTAGAATTATTTTTCTAGTTCTCTGAAGACTGTTAGTGTTTTTACATCAATGGTATTGAATCTGTAGAGCACTTTTGTAATTTAGAATATTACTTCTTATCCACAAACAAAGGAAGTCTTCTCATTTTCTAATGTCATCTTCAAATTCTTTCTTAAGTATTCTATAATTTTAATCAGAGGTCTTTTGCCTTGTTCATATTGATTCCTAGACTTTTTAAAAAAATTATGAATGGAATAATTTTCTTGATATCTTAGAGCATTCATTATTGATGGAAATGTACACTATTCATTTTTGTGTGTCAATTTTGTATCTGCCACTTTGTTGAATTTGTTTAGCAGATCTAAAAGAATTCTGGCAGATATTTTTGGTCTTTTGTGTAGAGAATCACACTATATGCAGATATGAGTAATTTGAATTCTTCCTGTCCAATTTATATTCCTTTTCTTTCTTTCTCTTAACTGATTGCCCTGGGTAAAGTTTCAAGTACTATACTGAACAGGAGTGGTGAGAGTGGGCAGTCTAGTCTCATTCCAGATTTTAGAGGAAATAATTTCATTGTTTCACATTTAGCATTACATTAGCTATAGATTTCTTATATATGACTTTTACCAGTTTGAACCCTACTTTCATCAGGATGTTAGATTTTGTCAAATGAAATTTCTGCAGCTATTGAAATGGTATATTACATTTACATATGTTGAACCATCCTGCATCCCTGTGGAGGAACAAACTTCCTCATGTTTTAATATGTTCTTGAATTCTGTATGCAAGAATCTTATTAAGAATTTTCAAATATATTTATCAATGGCGTTGGTCTACAATTTTCTTTCTTTTTTTTTCTTTAGTTTTTATCTGGATTCTGTAAACATGGAATGCTGGCTTCACACAATGAATTTGGAAGAGGTTTTTTGTATTTTTTACTCCACAAAAACAATTTAATATTTGAAGAAGCATTGATATTCATTCTTTTCTAAAGATCTGGTAAAAATTAGCAGAACTATCAAATTATGAGCCTTACTTAGTTGACAGATATTGCATTATTGCTTCAATCTCACTGCTTGGAATTTATTGTGTAGATTTTGATGTATTCTTGGTTCAATTTTTGTAGGTCACATTTGTTTACAAACCTGTGCACTTCTAGATTTTCTAATTTCTTTAAATGGAAGTTTCAAAATAATATTCATATTATTATCTGCTATTATCTCTAATTTTTCATCTCTAATTGTATTAATTGGTACTTTTTGTTTTGGCTAAGGGGTTTATCAATCTTTATTTTAAAGGTAATAATACAGAACCATAAAACAAAACAAAACAGTGAGTATCCAATATTGCATTTTACAAAGGGAATCTACCATTATCAATCTGTTCTTTATCATTATCCTATAAATGATTGCTCAGATCAGCATCTTTAGACCTGTGAATTCAACCAAACAATATAACCTTTATGTTGTTTCTTTACTTCAGTTGCCATCATCTCAGTCTGCATTCCTCCAAATCACCTGGTTGTTTAAAGCGTATGTGGGGCTGGTGGTATTTTTCTTCCCCAGATGACCAGTAGCTTCCATCCTAAGTTCTCCCTCTGACTAACAGACCCTGTACTGGCTCACAGGGGGACACAGCTTTCATCTGTTGGTTTAATTACCTGGTTTTTGTTTCATATATTAACTATCTATTTTTTTCTTTTCATTTTTGATACTTCATTCAGTTCAATATTGTTGGGATTAGTTTTGGGGAGCTAAAAATTTTTGTAGGCAGTTTGGTACCTTGCTTTCTCTGATACTTGTGTTGAAGTTTTTTGGACTGTTGCAATGTAAAGCTCTACTGCTGTTGTATGGAGATCTCTTTATTAAGTGAATCCTCCCCATGACATGCTCTAGCTTTGGGTGTTACTTAGCAAGATCATTACTCAGCATATTCAAAGTACCAGTGCAATTCCTACAAGAGAGGATAATAGTTATATGCTAGGAAAATGGGAGAGAGAGATATGAAAAATTATGTAAGAGGAAAGAAAGAATGTAGGAAGTGAATATAAATGGAAACAGAGAAGCAATACAGGGAGATGGACTCTAATTACTAAACTCCCAGAAACAAATTTGAAAGACCTAAGAAAAAACAATTGATAGAAAATAATATGACAAAATAAAGTAAGACACTAAAGAAGCAGAAATAACAATTCATATTCATACATAGTTATGTAAGCATATATGTCCCCATATACACAAAGAAAAAGAAAAAATGAGTTCTAGCAATGATATTGATATATAAGAACTGAAGAAGGGAGGGAAATTTGAGAAGATATTAGAGAAGAATGAAAGAAGAAAATAGGAAAATTGAATCCTACTAATGAACTAACAAAAACACAAATTTAGCACAGCCTATAAATTACCATTGTGGGAGAATACAATATAATGTGGTGAGACAATACAGAATAAAAAGCAACAATAACAGTTTTAAACCCCTATATTTGCCACTGGCACATACAAAAGGAAACACACATACACACACAAACACACTTACATACACACACACACACACACATACACACAAACCATGTAAAACAAAACCATGTCTAATACATATGATATTTTTCCTTAGAGTGACATTTATAATAGAGTCATTTCATGGATGCTGTCTGATGAAGGGATGCTGGTATAAAATTTTTTTTAGTCCAGTACTTTCCCTCACATCTGTCCAAGTAGAAGAGGCCATTTAGAGCATGCAGGAGTCTGAACTCCACCCCTCTAGGCTTGTGGATGAATAGTCAAGTTAGGTCTGCCAGTAGTGGGACTGACTCACATTTCCCAATTTAATCTCTGCCACAACTGGAAATAAAGGGCCTCAAAAATATGGGATGTCTACTGAATCTGTCACTTCGTTTAGTTTTGGGCACATCCAGAACATGAGTCAAAGCTTCACAAATTTACAGATCATGTTTTTGGAGGCATGAATTACCAGGTCTGAGTCTGTTGCATTTACTCTAAATACATTTAAGCAGGTCAGATGAGAGATAAATGTACAGGGAGTGTGTTTGTATTTGGAATCAACTATGCCCAACCTTCTTCTGGTCCCTGTAGCAATGCCCCGAGTCAGATCCCCTCACACTGAAAATCACCACAGTAGCTGAACTCATTGCCTGTTACTATAATCAGATCACCCCTGTCTGGGACTGTCAGATGGCCTAGCCAAGCTTCTCCCAGCCCAGAGTCAGTTCCCCACCCACCAGTGGCCGGAGTCCCTCTCCCGATCTCATGATTTTAGTTTTACAGTTATAGTCACCTTTTTCATAGGCCCTCAGTAATAGCGAAGGTGTCCACTTTCTCCCTATCTCTTAGTGACAGCTACATTTCAAAATTAATGAAAATGTGGGGATTTAACAAATCTGATATAAGCATAGAGAGATACTTTGGATGGCTTTCCTGTCCAAATGGTGCCAAATTTCACCTTCTTTTTCTAGGAAGGCAAATGATGCAGGTAATTTCTAAGATTGTATCCCAGTACAATTCTTCTAAATCCAGAAAAGATGTGAATTATCACTCCAGTCATGCTTCACTGGGCTATACTCAGATATCTTGTCTTCTCAGGTTGCTTCTCTGTCTAGAAGCAGAGTCAGTGCCTAAGTGTTAAAGTTTTGCTTTTAACCACAACACGGGAGAAGCTCCACCTCCTCAGTGAGCTTCAAGTTGATCAGTGCCAGACCGTGTAGTTTCAGTTATTTTTTTTCCCTAAATACAAGTAAGTCAAGGTTTCTCTGCCAGTTAGCTTTTCCGAGTTGCAGTCTTGTGATGACATATGGTGCCCCCATATCTACTTTTTGTTTTGGATGACTATCCTGGAGCAACTCCTAAGTGTAAGAGGCCTCCAGACACTCCATATACTTAAGAACTTTGCTTTGAAAAAAGTATAAACCCAAAGCTATAAATTATGTTTATTTTATTGATTTCTAATAAATGTTTAACTACATTATACTTGGAGTTTGTTAATTGTGGAATAAAAATAACTTAAGTCAAACTTTCTTTCTTTCTTTCTTTCTTCCTTCCTTCCTTCCTTCTTTCTTCCTTTCTTCCTTTCTTTTGAAAAACTATTTTATTTGCTTACACTTGAGGATATTCAAAGATAGATGGCTCCTTAAAAAACTCCTTTAAAAACTGTCAAAAATATAAACTTACTACTATTTCTGAATCATTCCGCTACAGCATAGAATATGCTGTAGCATCTAGAACTCCAAAGTATTTGTCAGGGAGGATCATTTTTGTTTTGTTTTATGATGTTTTGCTTTTTACCCTTCAAACATTATGATTAGGAAAAGTCTGATGTAACATGAGGGTTTTGGGAAGATGAATTGGATGTATATCTTATAAAAACTATGCTTGGATTTCAAATTAAATGCTCAGTATTTTCTTAAATGTAGACATTAGAATAAGTTTTCAGTATGATATCAACCCTCACTCTTTCTAAAAAACATCTGAAACTTAGGAAAGCACACTAAACATAACAAATTGTATTCTTGGCAGAGATGACTCATAGTTAAGAAAAGCTTCTGTTTGTCCTGTAACTCAGAAATGTACAAATATAGAATATATCTTATGTAAGAAGCTAAATTTCTATGCCCAAAGGCATGAAATTACTAACCAATAGCCAGCATTTTAGTCTTATAAATTAACTATGTTATATCATGTAATGTTTAAATTATAGTCATTTAATATTTTACTACATAATTAAACTGCAGATACGTATTATTTATATAATTCCATGGTTTAAAATTTAAAACCAAGTTAGAAAAGATTTTATACTATATATTATTTATCCAGCCACATTGTACTTTGGAAAATAGTTGTGTTTTAAGAAAAAAAATCACAAATCACACTAACATGGGGCAAAGTTTTAATTTTGAACACTATATAAAATAAAAGTTTAGAAAATTAGTAACTAAATGCTAGACATCAAAAAATATAAATAACAAGAAATAAAAGTAAGAGGTCGGAATTTAACTCAGCAACACAAGCGCCTGCCTGGCAAGCATGAGTTCCATCTCCAGTACAAAGAAAGAAAGAGAGAAAGAAAGAAAGAGAAAGAAAGAAAGAAAGAAAGAAAGAAAGAAAGAAAGAAAGAAAGAAAGAAGAAAGAAAGAAAGAAAGAAAGAAAGAAAGAAAGAAAGAAAGAAAGAAAGAAAGAAAGGTAAAACTTTTAATTGTTGTATAACAAAAAAATACTACTGAAACTGTTTCCTTAATTCATTGATCTACAAATCTTCTGGACATCTAGGGCAAGCAATATAAAATTTGATCTAGTTCATACCTTGAAATAAGTGGATATTCAAATACTAAATCAAAGCAACTTGAGGATACAACACTGAACTTACAATATGAAAAGAAATAAAATTACAGTGAAGATAATATTTAGTCCACTTTTAAATATAAAATTCTAAAGTTATATTTCATAATTTTTGTCTTCTCTGAGCTTCCATAAAAAGATTTTTTAAAATATTGTGGGTTAACATAAAAAATGTATTCCTGTGCTTGAAATTTCTGAATACTGTATCCTTAGAAGATAGAATTGGATACTAAATATAATGAGTCTGTACATATTCATATTTCTGAAACAACACATTTTTGGCTCTGTACCTCCTGACAATTTCTTTGTGCAAGTCACCCCAAAAATAGGTCTTTATATAATGGAAATGTTGAAACACTAACTATAACAATGTGAATGAACACTACTAAAATAAGGATTTCTCATCAATTCTTGGTTTATATTATATTAACATATGAAAAAGCTATTTAAGCATTAAAATTAATACATCATGAAACAATGGCAATGCTTCACACAAAATATAGTTTTTCTTGAATCACAATTATTCACAATAGCTATGAATATCCCCATTCAAATTGCTATCATGAATATTGTATAAAATGAGAAGAATAAACTAAAAGTAAAATTAGAATACTGCTTTATAAATTATAATATGTCAAGCTAACAAATGGTAGGCTTGTCATATTGAGCAACTAAACGTCTAAATGATCATTCAGCACTCATAGAGTAGGAAGAAAAAAACATTGGCTTTGTTGCCTCTAAACCAGTTGCTCGATTTTTCATACTGTCATTCTGCTCTATTAGCAAAGCCTAACACAATTAGGTATGAATATGCAGTAATAACATGCAAATTGTTCCTCACAATTGCCCTAAGGCAGCAGTCTCAGCCTTTCTAAGCTTGATTTCTTCTACATCATTACAGGCTTGGCATAATTTATCAGAATAAAAAATATCTCAGTCTTATTGCAAGTGGCCAGCTAGTAAAATCTCAGTAGCTGTTAACCATTTTCCCTCAATGGGTTTGTTAGCAATGCTGTCCCTAGCTCCCTGCCACTCTTGCACTTGTACATGTTTCCCTTGGGTAATGTTAGACACTACATTTGAGCCTGCCAGAACAATTAACCCTACTGTTAATTAGAATGAAATGTCAGGCGCACAGATGGTACAAGCTGGCACCCTGCCATCCCGCCAACTGCTGCTGAAAGCAGCTACCCTACTGCTGACAGCTGCTCAGCCATGTCCCAAACCAGCAGATGTCAAAACTTTCCAGCTGAGGAAGGTTAAAAAAAGCAAAGAGGAGGGGTTTCTCATCCCAGCAGTGATGATGACTGTTTAGTACTATTGTATCTATTACCTGTTGTCATACTGTACCAAAGCAGAGAGGCACAAATTTAAAATAATGATACTAATACTCATAACATAAATAAACACAGTATGGCTATAATTTAAGACAACTATAAAAATGACACTGGCAGCACACAAAGTCTCTGAACTTTTGCAACACATTTTCCATAAGCTGAGTGGCATATTTTATTTATTTCAAAGAGAAAAATCTCAACATTCTTGAATCAGGTTTATATTAAATCCACAAAATATTTCCCATCTAATCTTCCAACAAAATATTCAGTTTGTTTATAGAAATATTTACAGATAAAATTATTTTTCCTTATCCTTTCATTGTTCATTTTTATCAACATATATTATGAGATGATAATTTGTTTCCTTTTAGCCTCATACACATACACAATCACCAAAACAGATAACAGAGCATTGTCCATTATAAATACCAAAGACTGAAGTCTGATTAGAAAAAATAATGAGCGAATATAATTTTTATTAGAAACAAGCTTCTGAATTCTGATCTGTATGTTGTGGTAATCTTGAAGCCAGACAAAAAATTAATGATCTCACTATAAATTCATTGGAAATGTCAGCTATTTCTAAACATGAGAGGACTGAACCATAAACGTCTAGTACTTATGCTGTACTTTAAAAAACAATTTTGTGTCTGATTGTTATTAAACATGGAAAGTGTAGAAGTGTGACAGTAATCTCATTTCAATTATGCTACTTTGAGTCATTTTCTGTAACAGCACGGATGCAGGTATATATTATAGCCTAAATGCCACAGGAAATATGCCATAAAAGTTAAAGTTCATGCTCCTCTCTATTTCTATTTCAATCAGATACCATTTACTGATAAATTATTCATTCAGTATTAGGTAAGTATACACACATATCCCAAACAAAACATAAACATTTTTTGAATATTCAAAATGACTTAAAAATCTCATATATATAAACCCATTCACCGTAAGTAGGCAAAAAGAAATATAAAACTAATAGATACAGGGAGCACAACAGTGCTTTCTGTTGAGGACTTAACAGAAATATATGGAAAGATTTATAGCAAATTCATAAAAAGCTGAAGGGCTGACTTGGAAAGACGAGGACAGCTAAGGGACCTAGGGAGCCAGAACAGTGGACAAAATCAGATGCTAAAACCAATTAGTTCAAGCCATTTCTTCTAAAAACTTGAAGTTTAATTATCTTAAGTGAACCAAAGTTCACTATGCACATATTTGACGGATGCAATTTAATGATTCCTACCAGAGCAAAACAAATGTTTTAGTTGTTACTATCAAAAGGGTAAGGGATACTATGTGTCAAAAACAAAAAGGAAGCTAGGCATGGTGGCCCATGCCTGAAATCCCAGCACTTTGGCAGGCTGAGGAAGAGGATCACAAGTTCAAGCTCAGTTCCATCAGCCAACTTAGTGACTTAGTGAGACCATTTTGCAAATCAATAAATAAATAGGGTAAGGATGTAGCTCAGTTTGAAAACCCTGGGTTCCAGTCTACTACTGAGGAAAAAAATGATAGATGAGTACTCTCCTGTGAAATCAGGGCAAAAGGATTTCATGAAAGTTTGGCTCTACAAAGATCAGCAAGGGATAAATACACATACCAGATATAAAATGGAGAAGAATATACTGAATAAGGTTATAATTGGCTTGTCTGAGTATTAAGCAGCTAAGATCAAACTAGTATCAAAAGCAATGACTACTACTAAATCTACTAATTTCTTATACTAATCACCTTATGATGTTCTACAGTTTATAAAATACTCAAGAATTAGTCTTTGATTCTTACAGTAGATCAGGGTAATATATGTGACATATATTTTCTGAAATTCCACATATAAACAATCAGGTGGCATGCTGTAACACATTAAAGTCTATACATTAGATGATACTTTTTGCTAACACACATTGGTTACTTATTTGGTATTTGTTAAAACTAGTTTTAAGCTTAGAAAGCTACATTTATTTCTTCTTTAAGTAATATTTTCATAGCACCAATGTAAATGAAATCCGTTAAGAAACATTTTGCATTTCATTATTTCATAGAAAAATGTCATATTAGCAATGAAATACCAAATATCAGAAACAAATCTAGATATCAAGAGTAGTAACAAAAAGCAAACATAGTCCTACTCTCAAACTTGGAGTCTAATATAAAAAGACAACAAGCATAAAAATAGCTCATGAATTTTAGAGAAAAAAATGGTATGAAGTATCATGTAGACAAAAGAAAGAAACATCAAATCCTCCTACATGGCAGTTATCAAGAAATAGTCTTTATGGTTACATGACTTTTAATATATTTGAACATTAGCTTGCTTCTAAAACTCACAAAACATTACATTATATTATTTATAATATGAAACTGTAAGAAAGATGTTTATGAATGAAATATAAAATAAGTAAATCTATCTAAATAAATCTGTCCTAATATGTACAAACAATGTGATTGAACAAAATGTGATTTTAACACTACTGTTCATAAAATGTCTTTTTGAAAGTAACAAGTTAAAAATAGGTAGTACTAAACATTAAATCAGAAACACTAAATCTACTGGAAGATAGGGTAGGTAGAAGTCTTGGAGACATAGGGGTAGGCAGAGAATTCATGAACAAAATGCAAACTGCATGAGAAATACTTCAGAGAATCAACAACTGGTGTCTCATATTATTGAAAAGTTTCTGTACTTCAAAAGGAATCACCAACAGAGTGAAAAGAAAACCCAAAAATGGGAAATAATTTTAGCCTAAGTCCTCAGACAAAGGACTTACATCAATAACATATAAAGAATTGATAAAAAACAAGCTCCCAAGTTCAAGACCCTCTCCAAAAATGGGCATCTGAGATGAACACACAGTTCTCAGATGAAGATACACAAATGGCAAATAAATACATGAAGAAATGTTCACCATCAGTGGTCATTCAAAAAATTCAAATTAAAACAACATTGAGATATCATCTCACACTGGAAAGAATAGCTTCCATCAAGAAATCAACTGATAACAAATGTTGGTGAGGTGCGGGGGAAAAAAAGAACACTGCTCCATTGGTGGGCGTGCAGACTGGTGCAACCACTATGGACATCAACATGGAGAATTCTCAGAAAACTAGGAGTGGAAGCTCCATTCAACCCAGCTATTCTCCTCCTGGATATTTCCCAGAAAAACTGAAAAGTTCATATCACAGTGATATATGCACACCCATTTTCATAGCAGCACAAAGTGCAATAGCTAAATCTTGGAAACAACCAAGATCCCCATCAACTGCAGAGTGGATGAAAAAGATGTGGTATTTTTACACAATGGAATATTACTCAGGTGTAAAAACGGATGATCTTGAGGCTTTCATAGAGAAATGGAGACAACTTGAGACTATCCTCATTAGTGAAATAAATAAGAATCATATTTATAAATATCACATTGTGTCTCTAGTATAAAAAGTAATAAGAAATGTAGGAGTAATAAAACCCAAAATGTGTAATTGCTACTGTAAAAAAGAGAGGAAAAGTAAGTACTCTAAATGATATAATTGCATGTATGTTTAAGTATGTAAGATGAATGACCATATTACTGTTTTTGTTAGATCATGGAGTAGAACTGTTAACAGTCTCATTGTGTGAATGTGTACTTTGTATGTTTTAACTTTGTAACTTGAACAACTATTTCCAGGATGACAGTATGTAAGTTATCAAGTAAAGACATCTTAGTACTTTTTGTTCTTTTTTTTTCCCTTGGAATTCTGTATTGTTGCTACCCTTTTTTCTAGTTTGTTTGTTTTGTTTTGTTTTCTTTTTAATAAAATTAAAAAAATAAGGTAGTACTAAATTAAAAAGTTTGTGCTTGGTTGTAAAAAATCTTAATTGCAACTACGTCTTGAGTTTTAAAATGGCATATTAAAATACACAGAATGTAACATTAAATTGTGCTGTTGCTGCTACAGAAGTCTGAGATACTGCAAAATGAGATAATATAAAATTGAAATCATGTACAAAAAACATATATTTGAATATTTTTGAAAGACAAGCAAAAATACTACTTAAACGTTTAAAATTAAAGTTTAGCCATATGTAATTTATATGTAACATTATATTTCTATCATATCTGTTAGAATGTTATACAAGAATCATATTCACTGAAAATAGGGTAATACAGGGCAATATACATTACATATATGCAATAATTAGCTGAGCTAGAGCCCACCCAAGATTTCACTACTACTGAACTATACCTCTAGTCCTCAAAGAATCCAAATATCTAGTAATCTGTTTTCCTCAGCAACCACTATAAAAGTTGAAGATGTCTAGACAAGCTGGAGAAATGGACCAGAAATATTTAGTAAATAGTCATCAAGTCACAGTACAGCCTTCAAATATTTAGGCAGAAATAAAGTAGCTTCTGTTTCCTACAGACATAATAGTGGAATATATAATAAACTTCCTAGAAGAATAAATATATTTAGATTAAAGGATATTCCCATTTAGAAAAATGTAATGAATATTGTCAGTTAACATGGAACATCTTGTTTTCATCTTCATTTTCTCCAGCCTGGAATCTTATACATCAAGAGAAACAGGAAGAAAAGTAAGAGAAAAATCACATAGAAAAAATAAAAGAGGCAATTTGTGAGGATAATTAAACTAGAATAAATAAATGAGAGTTTGGGACAAACATTCCATTCCATTCTAAAAAGATAAGATTTAAGGCAGAACTGATGTGCCTATTTGAAGATTCCTGTACTAGAACACTATTGCTCTAAAACTCTTGAATTTGTTTATTTTATTTGCCTTAATTCCACTGAAGGAATATTCCCAGGAAAAACAAAAATATGTGTTCGTTAATTTAACTATATCTATGAAGGTTTAAACAATATTATTACTAAAATAACATATCATCACTGGGAAAAACTTCATTATTTAGCTCAGAACATGTTTTGAAATACAAAGGTGCAGATAACTTGAAAATTCAAGCTATTTTCTTAAAATCATAAAGCCCAATAATTTCAGAACCTGAGCTCTGTCTCCCGAATGTGAGGAGAAAACAGTAGCAATCATAATGGACAGCATTTTGAGGATCAATTCCCAACCAGCCAATGCTCTGAGACAGTTCCACGCATCAGCACATTAAATGATGCCACCTGTACCACTTCCTTCACCTAGAGTTGGGAAAAGACTTTAATATCTGTTTCAAGAAATAGGAAGAAGAAGGGTAAAAGCAACTTGATAGTAATTTTTCTTTAACCAAGAATCTAACTCATGACCTGGCACTTGTCAGTTGAGCCATATCCCTGGTCTTTGATCCTAATTGTAATGAGAAGAGATCCACTCAGCTATATCACATACCATCATTTTCTCTAAGATTTGAAATCATTTCTTATGGTCTTCATTTTAATATAACCAATGATTTCATTTATCCTTGTTCTTCATTGACAAAGAAATCCAGTCAACTTCGTTTTTCTTATAAGATAAAATATCATTAGATTCTATACCATGCAATCAGTGTTCTGTAAGGTTATTATTATATGTTTGGAATTCTTAGCAACCTGTAATGTTATTTTTTTTTAATTTAAAAGAGAATAAAACAAAAGAGGGGAGTACAGAGCAGATCAGAAGAGGACAACATAGGCAACACAGCACTTTACATTAAGTCAACTGGACATCAACAGTATCTAACGCCATATCTCTTACTCTGCTATAGTTGAGCATAGTTTCAATTACAATAATATCAAACATAACACAATAGTATAAAGGCATGCATATAGTGAAAGAATTCCAGGGCTTTCTGAACCAAATAACAGAGAATGATCAATGGGTATTATAATATCTCATTTTTG